>CAUYON010103399.1:0-27539 GCA_963573935.1 Arctocebus calabarensis
GGCTCCTGAAGGAAATGTTCAGGGGAGGTTTTATCAGCAATTAAAGGTTTCAAACAGGAAGACAACAAATTCAAAGTGTGACCAGATGGAACTCAGACCTATCTCTTTGTCCAGGCTTATCAGAAGTAATATGTCTTCTCCGGATAGCATGAATGAATCAATGTGCAGTTTTATCAGATGGCATTATGGATAAAAATGATAATGCTGCCTTTTCTGTCTCTCAGGCTGTTCCCATGGAAACCTCCAGAGCCAAACAAAGCTAACCAATCATTTAGCCAAAGCTTGCCTTGGCTCATAGACTGCTATTTCTTTAAGGAAAATTGTTTTTTCCTGTATATTTGGCTATGAGAGCGAGGGCTCTTAAACATATCCTAGATTATAGAACACTTTTTCCCTTCTCACAATGTTTCTCTTAAAAAAGTAAAAGCTTGTTAAATTCTTTGTCTGGAGGTAGTCCTCTAAACATCTCTCAGATTTTCAAATGGTATCTTTAATCCTGTTCTAACATACTAGGTTTGGGATCTTCTCTTAGAATGTAGCTTGGTCACATTAAAGAGAATGGTTTTACACTACTTGTTCTCATAAGAAATATTAGTGTTTGGAACCCAGTGGTAGACATATCTAATGAACAAAGCCCTGGGAAACAGAACTTTGGAAAAATTTAGGAAACTTTGTTGAAACAGTCTCACTTTATCGCCCTAGGTAGAGTGCTTTGGTGTCATCGCTCACAGCAACCTCCAACTCTTGGGCTTAGGTAATCCTCTTGCCTCAGCCTACCAAGTAGCTGGGACTACAGGTACCCTCTACAATGCTCAGCTATTTTTAGAAACAAGGTCTCACTCTTGCTCAGGCTGATCTCAAACTCCTTACCTCAGGCAGTCCACCTGCCTTTGCCTCCCAGAGTGCTAGAATTGCAGGCATGAGCCACCAGCACCCAGCCGGTAATGTTTTTTAAAACTGAGTTTGGGCTTAGCGCCGATAGCACAGTGGTTACAGTGCCAGCCACATATGCCAAAGTTGGTGGGTTTGAACCCAGTCCAGGCCTGCTAAACAACAATGATAACAGCAACACAAAAATAGCCAGGTATTGTGACGGGTGACCGTAGTCCCATCTACTTGGGAGGCTGAGGCAAGAGAATCACTTAAGCCCAAGAGTTTGAGGTTGATCTAAGCTGTGACACCACAGCACCCTACTGAGGGCAACATAGACACTGTCTCAAAAAAAAAAAAAACTTGAGTTTGCACAAATAAGGCTACTCCATTGTATCCTGGATAAATTATTTTAGAAAAATAATTTGGTGGCAGAGTAACTGGTTTACTTTCAGTGTTGCAGATGATGGTGTCACGGATGAGGAATTAAAGTAGGTCAAAATTTAACTTGAGTCGGTATTTTGTAAAGCTAGTTTTCAAAAAGAAGAAAACTATACTTACTAATATTTTCTGTAATTAATCAAACACTCTTTCTATGTAGTTAACAGTCTCATGTTATCTTTTTGTAAAATCCTTAATCTTTTGAACTTAAACCACAGCCTAAAAGTCTTTAACATTAACTATAGTGTAATTATCTTTTTGTCTCACGGGATTTTATACTTAGTAAAAAATACCTTTACCCAACAAAATGTATTTAAAATAGTCCCGTCATTGCATTTGTAGACGTTTACTTATGTTGTGATTTAGTGCACCTTATTGTCCTTATAAAATAGTAGCTTTGTTTAAAATCAACATTTACGCATCTTTATTGATTCTTTACCAGCTAAAGTCAGGTACACAGGTATCTTTTGAGCTTATAGGCGGCTCAGTAACCACCTATCTGCAAAGTTGCATCTGATATTTAATTCTCTAGTCAGGGCCAGGGGACATTTATATTTTCTACCAGCTACTTTGATATGAATATCTTAGAGTTACTGACCTGAAATTGTTGTAAGAAGGTTCCTGGCTACTTCTTTGTCTCACAAATATATTAAGATCAAAGCAATATCTGCACACAGCTTTCCCTTCGTTCCTCTAGCCTTTTGGTCTAGTCTCATGCACACCCCACGTATATTTTCACCTTTGATCAGACTTTGTCTTGTGGGTTCCATATGACACAGGAACACAGCATGCTTGTTTTCTAGAGCCCAGGCAATCATGGGTGCTAGCCTAGTCTTCACACACCAGCAGTTGTAACACCAGGTAGATTATATTTCTTGAGTCACCAGTATATGAATGCAGTCCTCATCTAGGCCAAGAGTACTGAAAATACTCAGCCTTGTATGGAAGCTCCTATGTTCTTAATGTGTTTCACAAAAGTAAATGAATATCATATAATATGGTTCAGATATTTAAAAGGTCAGCACTTTTTAAATAAATACTTACATTATAATTTTGTCTCTGTTTTTTAAAAAAAGTCATATTTGAATGTAATTTATTAAATGTTCGATGAAGTCTCTTTCATTTATTTGAAATTTTCTAAAAAGTGTGTTTCATTTTTGTGGGTGAAGGAATTTGATATCAAGTTTAAAACAGAGGTAAATTTGATTTCAACTTGGATTCCACCATAGCCACACACTTCATTCTTAGAAATACTAAGTATTATGGATATTTTGGTGCTATGAGCCATACTGACAAAGGTAATCTGTCTCTCAGTTAGGCCTGCAAATACCAAACTATCGTCTCTGGGCCCAAGTATGGAAATTTCCCACTTCAGAAGTAAAGCATTCCTGGCAAAGGCCTAGAGATAAGAGGATTTGATTCATGTTTTGGAGAGCATGTGTTTAGTGTGTAAAGTTTATGATGCAGTTTGGCAGGTGGGAGAGGTATGGCTAGTAAAGCCAATCTGCAGTCCCAAATGGGTAGAAGACAATGATGGGAAATAGCTATGGATAAGCAACTGGTATTAAAAGAAATGCAAAGAAAACAGGTAGGAGTTGTGACTCATTACTTAAATGCTGACTCCTTAGAATGAAAACCTAGCTCCTATCTCCCTGTGACAAAAGATTGCTGGACGTGGAATCTTATTTCACTACTAGCCTTGTAACTGAACAGGTGACTCAAGACTTTCTAGGCTTTATAAAATAGAGTTGATAACACTTGTCTCACAGAATTGTCACGAGGATTAAATATAGTTAACATGCAAGCAAATGCTGCATTAACTGTAACATGCTTTACAACATAACAGGCTAGTAAGGCAGCTGAAGTGTCATCTTTGTTAGCAGCCATGTCCACTAGGGTTGCATTTGTGGGCAACTAAAAATTCCTCCACACGTCTCTTGGAACTGCATTTGGCTGCATACTATGGAAACCCAATTATGGTGACTTATCCAAATAAGAGATTTATTTTCCTAAAAATAAGTCCAGAGATTGGCAGTCTAAGGCTGGTATAGGGACTCAAGGACTGGCATTGAGAACTTGTTCTTTCAAGATTCCTCTCCATCCTAAACATGTGGATTTCATCTTTGAGTTCACAAAATGTCTTAGGTTGAGTTCCCCCAGAAGAGTTCCTGAGACAGATTTGTGTACAAGTATTTTATTTGGGTGTCGGGTGATCCCAAGAAAGTAGGGGAATGGGGAAGTGAGACAGGGAGGGGGAAAAAGGCCAATAGAGGATGCATGAGTGGATTACTCAGAACCACTGTTATGAGTAATCCACTGAGTAATGTCCCAGAGATGTCCCACCTCAAAGCCAAGGAGCTGGGATATTTATCCACCAACTCCCTTCTGTCTTTAATTAGGGGATGCTCCCAGGGCATCATTAACTCCCTGCTCTCTACAGGCTGAGTGTGATCCTGTGGCCAGCAAAAGCCCTCAAGTAGACAGTCATAGGAGCTTTCAGTAGGAATCCTGTGGTGAATATAATAATAATGTGTTAAGGAATTATGGGCAGAGCACTGACAGCACCTGCTATGTAGGACATCACCTCCAGCATCATGTCTATGTTCCAGGCAGGGAGAAAGGTAGATGGTCAAAGGGCAATGCCTAGTAGCTGAGTCTGTACCTTTTTATCAAGAAAGCAATAGCTTTCTGAAGCCACACCCAACTTCTGCTACCCAACAGCTAGAACTGGGTTGTGTGGTGGTCTCCTGTAGCTGGCCGTAAGGAAGCCTGAGGACATGTATATTTTTAATTGAACATATTGTCCCAAAGTTTGGGTTTCTGTTATTAAGAAAGGAAAGAAGAATGGAACTTGTAGGCAACAGATAATGTGTGACAAGTTCATCACATGAATAATAAGAGCAAAATGTGGTTCTGTGGTGGATAAAATTGCAAACCTTGTTCTTTGCAGATCAAAACATGCATGAACAAAGCAATAATCAGAAGTGTTAAATGTTAGGCTGAATCTTCAAACCATCACGTTGTCTTCATTACACATCTCGAATAGCCAATAAGATTCTCCTGGGGGCTTAATTGACTCGTCTTTACCTGTTGATTCATTGACTTATTTACTGGTCACCTGATATGTGCCAGGTGCTCTTCCATGAGGCAAGGCCTCAGCCGTGATAGTGATTGACAGGATTTACTCAATATATATAATCAGGAGTCAGAAAAGCCTTAAAGCAGGACATTGTGCTGAGACCCAAACAGTTGAGGAGCCAGACATTCAAAGGAGGATGTGTACTCCAGGGAGAGGAAAACAGTGACAAGGTTAGCCTAGTGGAGAAACAGAAGAAATAGGCCTGTCTGGTGAGGGCAGACAGACAAGCAGGGTCCAGGGCATAGATTTCAAAACCCCTTTTGGCTGGCCCCAAAAATTTATTTCCTGGAAGCAATGCTAGTACCTAATTTGGAAAAGAAGATTTACATATTTAGGGGGAACGTTTGATCATTGAGTAGTGCTATTAGATTTTTCCTGAAGTCATCTGCAGCTAAAACACAGTTGTGCTAATTTTCTTTAAGGAATTAAACTCCTTCAGAACTCCTTAAATTCCAATCAAGTTCTTGAGTTTTCATGTTTTTGCTGGAACTTATTGATTAGGAAATATATATATGTAAATACACATATGTCACTCCATCTGCCTAGAGGAGCTGTGGCTGCTGCCAGTGCGCTTATTCTTCCTGACAGTTGGAATACTCTACTTTGCCTCCAGCTCAGCTGTGCGAAAGGGAGGACTCAAGTGTCCTAAGTGATAATAAATCAGCATTTAAGGGGCCTCTTTGGGTGGACGAGCCACCCTCTGGGAAATAGTTTGTCCCTAAGCAGAAGGAAAGCGTTCTTTAGAAGAAACTTCTCTGATATAGTGATTTTGCAGTGTGAATTTCTTTGCTCTTTCAGAAACTGCAAGCAAACACTTGGAACATTCCTAAGGCTACTCTAGTCATGGCCCCTTGACCCCTTGACCCCTTGACCACCTAAGATCATGCTTATTCATTTGATTTTTCAGCAAATGTTCCTTGCCCACAAACTGGGGACACTATCATGAGCCAAACCAGACATGGTCTTACTCTTAAATGTTTTATTTTTTCAGATAGTTAATATGCCCATTGTAAGAAGCATTTTTTTAACCTGAACATTTTAATAGAAACAGTTTTCAAATGAATTTCAGTGCCACCTCTTCTGGCAACAAACACACTGAACAGAGCCTTTGTCAATAACTTGGCAACATTATTATAAGGATACATTATTATGTTTCGTTATAGAATAATGGTAAGCTCTGAAATCATAGACGTGTAGAACCATTAGGTTTCCAAGATCTCTTACATGTATTGTATAGGGTTTTTTTTTTCTTTTCTCATTTATTTAATCAATAAGTATTGGTAGGGTGCCTACCACATACCTGGCTGGCTCTGAGGACTATAGCCAAAGAGATAAATATTATCCCTGCCCTCTTGAAACCTAGAATCTTCTGAGGACAGACATGTTATCAAATAAGTAAAAGTATGACAAGATTCTCAAAGACCTACCTAGCGGCTTGGCGGCAGCCTCCCCAAAGAAGTGGCCTTTAAGTTTATTCCTATGGAGTAGCTCAGGGGAAGACTATTCCAGGCAGGTGGAAAAGTATTTGTAAAGGCCATGAAAGAAGAAAGCCAAGATACATTTGAGCAGACAAAAAACAACAAAAGTCTACCATGGTTCCTGATAATACTGCAGAGTGGGCCAGGACCAGATTGCAGAGTCCCCCATAATCAAGGCTAGAGCTTTGTCTTCATTCAAAGAACAAAATAAATGGTTTTAAGGAGGAAAGTTACATGACCAGTTACACTTTAAAACATGTTTGAGAAAGCTATTTAACCAATAAACCTGTGCTTTCATTTACATTTTTGGTGCCACAGAATAATTTATCTGCAGACTATGGAAGTGACAAGTGGTGCTTAGAGCCATGGGGAAAGTACAAAAATGAAAAAGTAGATATTCAGGTTTGGGGAGTACAGGTTTCAGAAAGGAATCTCACTATTGGCATTCTGTTACATTATTGGACATGTAACAGCCCCCAATTTAATTCAGGTCAACATTATCTGGAGACATCTGCTATCTATGTATGCAATGCCTAAAGTCTGTTAGGGTGGAAGAACACAAACTGAAAATGGGTACCTGAGTTTCAGGGTCAGCTGGACCAGTACCCAGGGACTAAGGTGATGCCTGCTTAGCAAGCAGATAGGTTGAAATGGGGGCTCCACCACCTACTCACCAAGTGACCTTGGACAAGTTCTTTATCACTTTACCTATTGGCAAAAACTCTATCTCACTAGGTTGTTGTGAAGGCTAAAACACAAGAAACAGAAAGCATCAGTAAATATTAGGATCATTCTGTGATTTTATAGTTTACTATCTAATGGCTCAAAAAATAATCTGCCACAGCAGAGAGAAAGAATTTGGCAATGAATATTTCCTTAAGAAAAAAAAGAGGCTCCTTATAAATTAAGAATTCATGTTACATATTACATTTTCCATATCTTTTCGAGAGCTAGTAACATTTTGGGAAGCATCTTGTGCCACCCATCTGCTCAACACTTGCTCTCTAGAATATCTTTCCTCTAACAGCTTGGCCAACTCTGTGTTGAATATATTCAGTGCTGCTTTCCCTGGTCTATTCTGAGCATGTTATTAACCTGAGCTTGAATGTATCACTGTAAATTCTGCTAAGAGCCAACTTTTTCTTAATTTCTGAGTATCAATGCAGAAATAAGCTTGCATGATTTCTTTGTGGCCTCTTTGCAGACCCCAAGGGTGTTAATGACAAACCACATACCTTGTATTTTCTTATTACTTTTAAATAAATGGGCTTTTAATTGTAAGTTTAATACATGCACATTTTTAAAAGTATGAATAGTATAAAAGGTTTTTAGGTTAAAAAAGAAATACACTTTTCTTTGTCTCCCATCTCTGGCTCCCTAGTTATTATACTCACCATATATTAGCAGGATTTTATACATCCTTCCAGAAATTTTCTCCCTCCCTGCCTTCATCTATTTTTAGGTTTTTTTGTTTGTTTGTTTTGTTGTTTATTTTTTTTAAGAGATAGAGTTTCACTTTATCGCCCTCGGTAGAGTGCTGTGGCATCACAGAGCTCACAGCAACCTCCAACTCCTGGGCTTAGGCAATTCTCTTGCCTCAGCTTCCCAAGTAGCTGGGGCTACAAGCGCCTGCCACAATGTCCAGCTATTTTTCTATTTTTGCAGTTCGGCCGAGACCGGGTTTGAACCCACCACCTTCAGTATATGGGGCCGGCGCCCTACTCGATGAGCCACAGGCCCTGCCCCTTTCCTCTATTTTTAAATGTATATATTTTCCATAGCTCTATTTTATACAAATAATATTGTATTTATTTCCCACCTCCCTTCCTATATATATTATATATAATTTATTTTGGACAAATGACAGATCCCAGTCTTGGACATTTTTTCATACTAGTACTTATAGTATTCCTTTGAGTGGCTTTCTGGAATTCTATTAATGGAAGGTACCCTTAACCAACCCCTATTAGTGGACACTTTGGATGTTTCCAATCTTTTGCTTTTACCAACATTTCTTCAATAAACATTTCTGGACATATGTCTTTGCATGCTTGGGAGATTTTATCCATAAGTTCTTGGAAGTTTTAAAACCCAGAATAGCATCCTCCTATATGTGCACCAAACCATCAGCATGTCACTGCTAATGTCACCCCTCCAAAAAAAGCTTCTTCCAAGGCTAGTGGCGATATTATTGTACAACAAAGGAATAATCAATACCTTGAAAGGCATCATTAATCATTATTGTAAAGATTGGTACAATTGTTACAATAATGTAACTAAGTGCTTAACAGATATTTAGAATACCAAAGTTGCCCAATAGATGTGGCTATTAGTCATATTGCATTTATCTTTATGAACAACCAGTCAAGAATTTATCTCCAAGGCCTGAGGCTAAATATAACTAGAATCAGTGGATTGATATAATATTAATGAATTTCGGGTGGCACTGTTTTTAGGAAGCTCAACCATTCTTTTAAGAAGAGTGTCCAATGAGACAGGAAAGTCCTTTTAGTGGTAAAGGAAACAATATAAAGCAGTATGTTTCAATATTAGAAAATCTTTCTGGCTAAATCTCCAAGAAGCCTTGACATTTTCAACATCGTGAAATCAATCTGTAGCTGGTAGGCATTAACCTGAGTATTGTGGAGAAAAGTAATTGCCAATATAAACAAAGTAGTGTTGATTTTAATCTTAGCAAGTATCATGAGAACATTATTTGAAGAACCCTGAGTTGGAGACCAGGCATTTGCATTCTATTCATTCATTCATTCATTCAACAAATGTTTATTGAGCACCTGCTAGGTACCAGGCATGTTCCAGGTTACAGAGAACACAATGTGAACCAAACAGATGTGGGACCTCCAATTAAATAGCCATGTTACCTTGTACAAGCCTCTTGACCTTCTTGGACTTTACTGTCCATGTCTTCAAGCTGGCTAAGCTATATTATCTCTGAAGCTCCTTCCAAATATATCATTTTGTGCCTCTCCTTAATGCATTTTTTATTCTTAAACAGAGTCTCACTCTATTGCCCTGGGTTGAGTACCATGGTGTCATCATAGCTCACAGCAACCTCAAACTCATGGGCACAAGTGATCCTCATGCCTCAGCTTCCCAAATAGCTGGAACTATAGGCACCTGCCACTAAGCTCAGCTAGTTTTCCTATTTTTAGTAGAGACGGGGGTTCTCATTTTTGGTCAAGAACTCTTGAGCTCAAGCAATCCACCCACCTCGGCCTCCCAGAGTGCTAGGATTATAGGTGAGCACCACCTGGCCTCCTCAATTCATTCTTAATGAATTACCACAAAATCCTTCTTCACAGGTGTACCAGTGGGTACTATATTGGTTTTCTTGGCTATCATAACAAATTACCACAAACTTTGTGGTTTAAGACAACAGAAACTTATTCTCTCACAGTTCTGGAAGCTTGGAGTCTGAAATCAACGTGTTGGCTGGGCCACGCTCTCTCTGAAGGCTCTAGAAAAGGATCCTTCCTTGCCTCTTCCTCACTTCTGATGTTGCCAACAATCTTTGACGTTTCTTGGCTTGCAACTTCATTGCTTCAGTCTCTGCCTCCATTGGCATGTGGTCCTCCCCATGGGCCTGTTTTCTCTTCTTATAAGAAAGGGCACCAATCATTAGAGAGGGTACAGTATGACCCTACCTTAGTACATCATTAGTATACTAATCCAGTATGACTTCTTCTTAACTAATTATATCTGCAAAGACCCTATTTCTAAATAAGGTCACATTCTGAGCCTTCAGATGGACATGAAATTTGGGGAATAGTCAACCTGGGATACAGATTTCATTTTGCTTCTACCAAGGATATGGACTGTTACAGTGATGCCTATTAGCAGATACTGTGCTGGAAAGTTCATGCAGCCCAGTAAACATAGGAGTGGGAGTGTGAGAAAGAGGTAGGGAGTCTGGGCATCAAGGCTGGCAACAAAGGAAGGGGGCATGTGTAATGGAATCTGTGAAAGTGTACATTGCAGGTGCACACTTCAGTACTATCATGTCAGGCTGTGTACCCAGGATGTTCCAGGCAGTAAACTGTTCTGCACAACAGCAACACTGTGCTGGGGGTGACATAGCAAAGAGTGAGAGACCAGAACTGTGGAAGCTTGGAGACTTTATAACAGAGTGCTGTAATCACAATTACTTTTTTTTTTTATTTTGAGACAGAGCCTCAAGCTGTCACCCTGGATAGAGTGCCATAGCATCACAGCTCACAGCAACCTCCAATTCCTGGGTCAAGTGAGTCTCTTGCCTCTGCCTCCCAAGTAGCTGGGACCACAGGCGCCCGCCACAATGCACGGCCATTTTTTGGTTGCAGCCGTCATTGTTGTTTGGTGGGCCCGGGCTGGATTCGAACCTGCCAGCTCAGGTGTATGTGGCTGGCACCTTAGCCCGCTGAGCCACCACAATTACTTTTAATCACTAATGTCTTTGGTACTGTTTTGAGTCATTTCAATCCCTTCTAGCTGAGTACCCCAAATTCAAACTTTTAAAAGGGCATCCCACAAGCAGGAAGGCTAATGTCTGGGCTGTGTAGCGCAAAGGCCAAGAGCTCTAGCTCTGTCTCATCCTACTGGCTATGTGTCTTCAGGAACATTAGTTCATTTCTCAGAACTCAGGCTCCTTCGTCTATAAGTTGGAGATAATAATAGAACCTCCTTGTAGAATTACAGTGAGGCAGAAATATGAAGAAAATAATTCACATGCAACATTAAACACGGTGCAGCATACAATTTGCTCAATAAATGTTTGTTTCTATTAAAGCATTTGCTAATTTTTCCCTGTACTGGAGAATCTTTCTCAATAAAGATATAACTGTGCTAATTCTCTCATATCCTAAAAAAAGTAAAAAACCTTTCTTGACCCTATGCTCCACCAACACTTTCTCTTTGCAACAAAATTCTGCAAAAGAATTATTTCTCTCTTCCCCAGATCCTTTCCTCCCATTCTATAAAGAGACCTTTGTGCCTTTCCTGATTTTTCTACTCACGTTGTGATCCCCTGTGACTTCTATGCTGCTAAATTCAGAGATCGATTCTCACTCCTCATGTTATTTGGCTGGTCAGCAGCTTGTGTTGACTGACAACTCCCTCATTCATGAAACACTTTTTCACTTGAGTTATTAGGTCAGCACTCACCTTTGGCTATCTACCTACCTCCTTCCTACATTGGAGTGCCTGAGGGGCTCTCTCAGACTTGTCTTTTTTATCTCTGCTTCCTCCCTAACTGATCTCATCCAGCCTTAAGGCTTTAAATATCATCGATCACTGATGGCTCATAAACTTGGATATCCAACCTAGACATTTCTTCTAAACACAGCCTATTCAGCATCTCCATTAAGATCTCAAACAGACCTCTCAAACATAACATGTTCAAAATTGAACTGATTCTCCACCCTGGAGAAATCTTGTCCTCCTGCAATCTTCCCTACCTCAGTAAAGGAACCTGCATCCATCCAGTGGCTCAGAGTTATCCTGTCTTTTCACTTTCTCTTACCTCCTACCTCTAATCCATCAGCAAATCTTGATAGTTCTATCTTCAAAAGAGATCCAGAGTCTGACTGCTTTCCCCTCTGTGACTGCTGTGGTGGTCTGAGCAGCCACACTCTTCATGTCTGTCATAGCAGTAGCCTCCCAACTTTCCCTGCTTCTTCCCTTGACTCCTGTCTGGTCTCTACCCAGAAGCCTGGAGACCCCACACTCAGCTGCACATTAGGAGTTAACGCCTGGGGAGTTAGAGAAATTCCAAAGCCCAGGCAAGATCAAGGTCAATTACATCAGAATCTCCGGGGTAGGGCTCATGCACAAGGGTATGTTTTATTTTTTAAGTCAGATCATTTTACTTTTCTACCCCAAAACTTGATGGCTTCTCATCTCAGTATAAAAGTCAAAATCCCCACAATGATCTAGGAGGCCTTGAATTAGCAGTTCTCAGGCTCACCTGGAGGGCTTGTTAAAACACAAACATCTCCATCCCCAGAGTCTCTGACTCAGTAGGTCTGAGGCGACCCAATGCCGCAGGACTGGGGACTACACTTTGAGGCGCTCTGCCTTACATGATCTGGCCAGTTACCTCAGACAGCACCGCCTGCCTCTCTCCTCAGTCTGTTCCAGGTACTCAGGTCTGTCTGGTTATTCCTAAAACAGGCTAGGCTCCCTGTCACTTTGAGCCCTCTATCTTTACTGTTTCTTCCACCGGGAGATCCCTCCCTCACTGCTCTCCAGGTTCACTTTCTTCCTCCCCTCCTTACTCCTCTTCTCAGCCTTATTTTTCCTTAGTTCTTCTGACCATCCGATATATATATTTACACATGCATGTGTACATACTGTGCATATTTCTTAACCCTCTCCAACACACACTAATGCGTAAACCTTATGAGAGCAAGGACTTTGTTTTGCTCACTATGCCCACAGCGTCTAGAACCATGCGTGGCACGCAGTAGGTCTAAATAAATATAAACGCAATAAAAATCTCACAACCTGAGAGACCAGACGCGAACGCCTGTAGCTCAGATGAACGCCACGGGAGGCCGCTGTTGCGTCATGGATTGGACAAGAGGGCGCGCGGATGCTCTTCCTCCCACGGCCAGCGGGGTTAGCAGAGTCCAGACAGGGAAACAGCAGGCAGCGCTTCCATCGCCAAGCAAGCCCAGCTGGTCATGAAAGTGTGTTTATTACCGCCTCCTGAGCCCATATCCAGTAAGCTTTGGGGAGGGAATGCACTAAGGTAAGAGCGTTTCAAGAAGTCCCCAACAGAGTTTGATAGACACCAGCTCCTGGAGAAACAGGAAGAGAAGGAATGAACTTGGCCTGCTCCTGGTCGCCGCCTTTGAGTGTGTGAATTAGATAGGATGGGGAGTCACTCCAGTTTAGAGTCTAGACACCAAATTCCTAAGAATTCCAGAGGGGACAGGCATGGAAGCTCGCTTGAATGTATCCCTTCCTGCATTGGAAATGTTCCAGAGCCCACTCTTTGCCCTTTCCTCATTAATATAGCCGTCTATCTATCCATGGGCACATGGGCATAAATTCATATATACATCTGAAGGCTCCAGGAAATGGATCCAGATCTTTTTAAAACTCACTCACTTTTATTCTTCATGACACAATAGATAAAAGCTCTGGGATTGCAAATGCTTCTTTCTTTCTTTTTTTTTTTTTTTTTTTTTTTTATTTTAGACTGGTTTTTATTGTGGAGCATGTAGGGGAGGGAGCTTTGAGTATTACAAAGGGCTTTCATTGTATTTCTCGCCTTTCCCGCTCTGTCGTATTCACTCATGTTGTCATACGTGCATCTGTAATACTTTCTGTTCCATAGCACTCCATGAATGTCCTCTAGCCACTCTTCTAACTCCCTGGCTCTACAAGTAGTACTGCAGTGGACGCCCTTGTCTGCGTTCCTTTAGGGACTGCTCAATCATTGCTGTGGAGGGACACCCAGGGGGCAGTGGACTTGCTAGGCCGCAGGGTAGGCAGTCACTGACTTTAACTTGAGGAGTCCCAGGCCGCTCTCTAAGCTGGCTGTGTCTGTTTAGGTTCCCTTCAGCAGTCCACAATGGCTCCTGCAGCCCAACATCCCTGGCAAATGCTTCTTTAAGAAGACTCTGTCCCACCTGTAGAACCACGCATGGCTCTACCAGTGGTTCTCAACCTTCCTAATGCCGCAATGTATTTTCATTGTTACAAAGGGGTTGCAACCCACAGGTTGAGAACCGCTGTATGCTGTAGACATACTGAGCAAAACAAAGTTCTTGCTCTCATAAGGTTTACACATTAGTGTGTTTTGGAGAGGGCTAAGAAATATGCATAGTTCATACACATGCATGTGTAAATATATATTGGATGGTCAGAAGAACTAAGGAAAAATAAAGCAGAGAAGAGGTGTAAGGAGGGGATGAGGAAAGCAATTTTCAATAAGGTGTTGAGAAAAGCCTCACTGATAAGGGGACATATAAGTGAGACTGGAGAGCAGTGAGGGAGAGATCTCCCAGTGGAAGAAACAGCAAGGATAGAGGGCTCAAAGTGACAGGGGGCCTGGCCTGTTTTAGGAATAACCAGACAGACCAGTATACCTGAAACAGACGATGAGGAGACTTAAGACTTGCCTGAAGAAGCTGGTTAGCACATCTGTGTTCCCTACCTTATGGATTAGTTGTGCTCATCAAATGATGAAATCTTGCAAACCCTCGTAGCAAACCGTACAAAAGTCAGAATAGTTTTTCTGATGATAGTGGGGATGGTTTCTCAGCTTTCACGAGTGGCATCGAACCAGTGGGGATTTATCAAAAGACCAGTTTTTGTTGTTCTGAAAACAGGCCAGACCCTCTGTCACCCTCTTTCCTGCACAGCTGTAAACTCAGGAAAGTCACAGGCTTATTTGCATGTGTTTTGCATAAAGTTTAAGAATAATAATATTACTAATAATAATAGCTAAAAATTACGAAAACCTTGTCATGGGCCAAAAAAAGCCATTACAGACTATTTTGTTTAATCCTCACAAAAGTCTACATGGTAAGAACTATTCTAATCCTCCATTATATAGATGAGGAAACTAAAACTCAGAGAGGTTAAGTAACTTGCCCCAAATAATAGACTAATAAATGAGCCTTGGACTCAAGAAGTCGGCCCCATTTCCCTATTCTCCACACCAGGGCCTGCTGAGTGAGCTAGAGAGAATGAAATCAGACTTCTCACAAAATAGTAGCAAGAAGTGGTAGATAAGCCACGGGCCTTAGAGTCAGGCAGACCTGGTATGCATCCCAGCTTACTACTTCTGAGCTGCATAAACAGGCAGATGATTTTACTCTCTCAGCTATTGCTTTTTCCTCTCTAAAATGAAGGTATTTCCTTTGAAAGGTTGTTAAATGAGATGACACATAAATCCCTCATCCTGGTTCCTGTGAAAGTAAATGTCCATTATCTACTTCTGAGTCCCCATTAAAGATGAAAACACCACTGAGAGTCTAAATGTCTTAGCCCTGTTTCTCAGTGTGTTCCCTTAGACTTTGTGGTCATTCCTTGGGCCATCTACAGACAAGATGCAATTGGTAGTCTAGAACTTTGACTGTCTTCAGTTCTCTCTTAGCCAATACCCCCTGCCTGGATCCTGAGAGATAGGGCCTACCAAAAGCCTTTGCCCCTTCCCCTCCCCTCTTGCTGGCCCTTCTTTCCTGCCCCCTCCATAGATCTATGAGGATAAATGGGACAAGGAGAGACTAAAAGCTCCCTTTGTCGTCAAGAGAATTTAAAAGAAGAGATAGGGTAATGTGAAGGGGAAAGATCAGTGGCTTGGGTCTTGCCTCTTCTCCAGCTAAAAGCGTCTTAGCTATAAGTTACTCGCTTAGGCACCTCAAGATTTCACTTAGTGGCATAGTCTAGAATCACACTTAGTATTGGAGCTGAAAAAGGCCTTATTATTTCATTTGGCTCTGCACCTATAGCTCAAGTGACTAAGGCACCAGCCACATACACCAGAGATGGTGGGTTCAAATCTGGTCCGGGCCTGCCAAACAATGACAACTACAACCAAAACATAGCCGGGCTTTGTAGCAGGCGCCTGTAGTCCCAGCTATTTGGGAAGCCGAAGCAAGAGAATCACTTAAGTCCAGGAGTTGGAGGTTGCTGTGAGCTGTGATGCCATGGCACTCTACCCAGGGCAATAGCTTGAGGCTCTGTCTCAAAAAAAAAAAAAAAAATTATTTTCAGCCAAGCTTCACGCTTAGTAGATGAGGCATACAGGGTGATTAACTTGCCCAGAGACTCACGTTAACAGAGCTGGCCTCAGCACCCTAGGGTCTTGGCTTCCCCATCCTCTTTGTCTTGTACCACTCTGACTCCCAGGATCTTGCCATTCTTTTTCCCTGGAGCTTGACACAGTCATGGGTGGAATGGTGGACTCTGCTGTCACAGTGCCATCTTCTTTCCAGAGCTCTGGGTCTACTGGACACCACTTAGGGCCCAGTAAGCTCCTGGCTGCCCAGGACCCACACCCTAAGGCACATGCCTTGGGCAAAAACCAATGTCCTGAAGTTTCACTTCTGCCCATTTCTCTATCAAAACTTACCTTTCCAGCAATCCTAGCCAATTGTAAAATTCATAAGAAAATCTGCTATATAATAAGCTTTCCTATGTTTATGACTAAGGGACTCAGGTCTGTGGTTGTTTATTTTTAAAACTGGTTTCCCAGAGGAATGAAATCTTTATCTAAAGGACTAAAGCCCTTGTTGTAGCAGAATCTGAAGTCATTTATCTCCATTTCCTTGAAGCACTCTTTCAATCAATCTCTCCTTTTCACCCAGTGCCTGCAGTCAGAGAGTGAAAGAAACATGAGGAGGCCTCCAGCTGCCCTGTTACTACCTCTTATAACAACTCCCAAAGCAGTTGAATTCTCTCCTTCCTAAAAATCTCAGGCATCCAAATGCCTCATTTCCATAGGACTTTAACTCTTTCTGCAATGCTTTCTAAGTAAATTCAAATAATGAAAATGCTAGTGGTGCCACCATCTGCAGTAGATTCATTCTCCGTGTTATTCACAGTGGTTCTAAGGGATGCAGAGAACCCCCAATGAAGGCCAAGAGCAGGGCGGCTGCAGCCCCTGTTTCTGCCTACCATTGTGGCATGAT
Source organism: Arctocebus calabarensis (assembly GCA_963573935.1). Taxonomy (NCBI): domain Eukaryota; kingdom Metazoa; phylum Chordata; class Mammalia; order Primates; family Lorisidae; genus Arctocebus; species Arctocebus calabarensis. The sequence goes on from CAUYON010103399.1 coordinate 16,572, forward strand.
TATTAATCTTGCCTTTCACTCTCAGTGTCCCAGTTTGGTTGATAAACTATTTGGTTACCCTCTTAGAAGCATGGGCTTTAGAGTTTGATCAGGATTCAAACCCCAGCTTGCTTTACTAGGTGAGCTGACTGTAGACACATTACTTAAGGTCTCCGAGGCTCAGTTTCTGCAGACAGAGGACACTATTAGTGTCCAATTCATAGGATTATTTGGAAGGACTGAACTTGCACAGGGTCAAGCACATGGTAAGACTGCAATGTGAGTCACTTCTGATTCTAGAGTTACAGGACATCGACATACATCAGCATATGGGGACTTGCCTAGGCAAGGACAAAGACTCTTTTGAGGAATGTCTGCACTTGTAACCAGACAGACTAGCATTTAAGTCCCAGCTGCTCCACTTACTAGCTCTATGACACTGGGAATTTAAAAGATCTTTCTAAGCCTCACCTTATCATCTGTGCAAGGGAGATAAAAAATATCGTAGAGTTAAAAATACATATATATATATATATCGTAGAGTTGTTGTGAGGAGAAGCTAATGTAAAAGTGTTATTTGCATTGTAGAGTAAATTAAAAAAGAAAGAAGAGAAAGGTATTAGACAGCACTATGTACAAATTCAATACATGCTGCCTCTTATTGTTACATTTAGGACAAGTGAGGCACAGAGAGGTGCAAAGACCTGCCAGATCCACAGCTAGGATTCACCAGCAAGGACAGAAGCAGACCTGGCCCTGTGCTCTTTCCACTATGCCCTAAGGTCTCTGAGGACTCTGCTTTCATTCTTCCTTGGGTCAAAATGGTGTCCTACACCGTCAACATTATTTCCAAGTCTAATTCTGTCTCAAGCTCTCCCCTTCTTTATCATGGAAATGAGAAACAAGAAAAGGAAGCATCATGATGACATGTAGCTGGCCCTGGGAGTTTGGATTAGAACCAAATTTCATGTTTGTGAACTGATGTCAATTTGCTGGCTATTTGACATTGGGCAAATTACTTCACCCCACTGAGCTGCAATTTCCTCATGTGTAAAAAGAAAATCAAACCCCTCACAGGGTGAACAGCAGACTCAAGTCATTCCTACTCTCAAGCCCATGCTTTTAACCTCCATTCTGCCTCTAGTTCAGAAACTTTTCAGTCTCATGCCATTTGGCAGCAGTTAAAATGATGGCAGGTAGTAACACTCAAGTTTCTGGTCCAGACTTGCATTTCAGTCTTATAGGACTGAATTCAAAAGTTTGAGATTTGGTAATCATTTGTATTCTCATATTAATATGAAATTTTTTTAAATGTTTGAGATGTGGGCTAAGGTGTAAGGTATGATGCTACCTCCCCCCATGCAGATAGGTATTTTATTTAAAAATAGTCTACAAAGCATTTGGCCTGTTTTTGTTTTCCCCACCTAAATGCTTCAACACAAACCACCCACCTGCCAGACCTGCAGCCTACTACCTATTTTTGTAAATAGAGTTTTATTGGAGCAGAGCCATGCCCGTTCATTTATGTATTGCATGTGGCTGCTTTCTTGCTACTATGGCAGATGAGTAGTTGCAACAAACTGCAATGGCTAAAATATTTGCTATCTGACCCTTTACAGATAAAGTTTGCAACCCTGTTACAGGACATACCTCCACTTCCAGTTTAAATCCTGACAACTGCGATACCACCTGGTGCTACTGAGCACTTACTCTGTGCCAAGAACTGTCCTAAGGGCTTTATATGTTCTGTCTTATTTAATACTTGCAACAACTCCATGACATGTACACACACAGTTATTCCATTTCATGAGTGAGTAAATAAAGACAGAAAGAGGTTACACAACTCACTTAAGTCCAGTAGCTGGTAAGTGGCACAGCTGAGATTCTAACCCAATTAGTATTAGATTTCCTTAGAAACTTTCACACGCGTATTCTTTTGTGATGATCTTGACCACTAATGATATGAAGGACAGCTTTAGGTAGTTCATAAACACATTAAAAAAACATCATTTCCTATGATGAGAAAGCTATTCTTTTAAGTTCTCTTTAATATGACAAATCTCCCTTTTAACAGAGGGAGTGAACAGTCTCTTCACACTTAGCAGTACCTTGCTAAAATTTAACTTTTAAATTATTTAAAATTTTATAAATGTAAAATTTATAAACGTATATTTAAAATGTATCACTTCATTCATAGCATTTATTTTTTATGGTTGCCTTCTATTTGTTGTAAACGTTCCTTGCTTTCTCTTTACAGCAGTTTCCCTTCAAAATAAATTTATTTAGGAATAAAGAAAATGGAGTTGATTCAAATGTTAAGGAAAGCATGTTAATAATGCTGCAGATGGTATATAAATATGACAAAAATCATGACAGTGGTGCAGAAATGAATGACAGAGGTGGGATGCCCTCCCAGGCACAGTGCCAGGAGTCACATGACCCAGCCCTATTCCAGTCGGCAGCAGTTTGGCACATGGCTATGGGCACATCAGTCCCCTCCCTGAGCTGAGGTTCCCTATCTATTGAGTGAGGGTGTTTGAATTAAATTATCTCTAACATTCTGTGACATCCCAGTTTATTCTTCCTGGCCTGGAATTTACCGTACTTTAACTTGAGCCCAGATTAAATTAGACTTACAGACCCAGCCTTTCAAAACCTGTTAAAACAAAGGACTCAGCTGTACCCCCTGCGTCTTTTCTCTTAGAGTAAGTGTGCTAATCCCCCATCTAGATTTCTGCAGAAAAAGGTGAAGCAATAAATGCATGTGGTGCAGCATTCAATTTGTGCTTCTTGCCTAGAAATTACACAGGTCCAGTTCGTCCGTGGCATTTACCAGAAGAAAGATAAGTTCCTTGACTTTTCCTCATTCACAGTTATTCCAACTGGGCCCAGCATGCCCTGGCCTGATAGGGTTTCTGTCCCTCTGAGGGCTCTGTGTCTGCTCACCCAAAGATAGCTGTGGTGATAGCTCACTATGGTTGGAAGAAAAAGAGAAAGATTTTTATTAGAAGACACAAGATGCAGCACTGCAAATGGATTTCAGGCTTATGTGAAAAGTTACATAAGAAGTATGTTAAAAGTAAAAGCCAAAGTGGCTTGAGTGGAAAGACCCATTCTTCTTACCTTTGATGAGATTTTGGGGGCAGAGGGATACCCAGGATAGGCCAGGTACAATAACCTATGCTGTTCATCTGCTAGATTTAGTTCTCTTAACCCCACATGAATCCTGAGTAGGAGTTCCCATCATTTATTTTATTACATTTTATAGTACAGATTAAGACACTGACGCTCAGAACGATTCCAGTCCTCTCTAACATCATTACAGTCTTAATAGGTGTAGGTGTTATTGTTTCCTGTTTCATGTACAAGAAACTTGATATCCAGGAAGATTACTAGTGCTAGAGTCGGGATTTGAATGCAAATCTGACTCTGCAAGTCCCCTCTCACCTTCCTCTCATGGAGCCTCAGGAAAACTTTGCTTTATAGCCTTCTAGTATTTAGCAGGAGACAAGAAGAGAGGACTAGAAGTAGGGGTTTGATTCTAATGGAGATGACAGTAAGAGAAGGCAAGAGGAAAGAGCTGGGGAATTTCTTCAACATGTCAAATCTTCATGAGGGCGCCGACCTCACTCAACATCATTGTCAGTGTTCACTGCTCAGTGTGTTTCAAGAATTCTGACATGGTCAAGATGATGCATTCTTTTTTCCCCAGCCATCCATGTAGATTTGAAACCATCTGTCAGCCCTTCCTAATGACAGCCAATGGAGATATCTGTGGCCCAAAGGCACCAGTGCCAGCAAGATGCAGGTTAAGCGTCCAATTTCTGTCTTGATTAAAATTCTTTCCTACAGGCTCTTAGGTTATGCACACAGACTCTGAAACACTAGGTACCTGCAGGGCCAGAACCTCTGTTCTGAGGAAGTCCCCATCTGTAGTGGGCATTGTCATCCCACCCAGCACCCCTTAGATCCCCTTTAGCATTTCTGTGATCCCTCTGCCAGCTTCTGCATGCTCTGTTCCTAATGGCCCACCCTGCCACATTTTTCAGAGGCCTGCCCTCAGGCCACTGGGTCTGCTCTGCCCTCACTTTTAGAGAGGTGAAAGTGTCTGGGAGCCGATTCCAACTGGGGCAGGAGGATGAAAGTCTAAGCTCTCTTGCCTAAAGTCAGAGCCAGCACTAAGGTATAATTTATACTCCAGAGCTACGCACAGGATCAGGCTGGGATGGAGAAAGCACACTTTTCTTGGCCTCTTCTGCATCCTATTCTGTACCCCTACTTCCTTACCAGTTGCTCCCATAAGTCACATGCAAATACAGCATCATCTCAGGAGCTCCTTCTGGGGAACCTGACCTAAGACATCATTTCTCACCCATCAGCTACCTTCTTTTCCTCTATTCCCACAGACTATCTTCCTCTTAATAAGACACCCCCTCACCAGCATCTCCTGAATCAGTCTCCCTGTGGAAGTTCATCTTGTGGTTATAAATCTAATCAATGAGTATCACTGTTTGAAGTTATCACCTGGTTTCTAGGCAAAAATAAACGCAAATGTGATGTTCATCTTCATCTTAGGTATAAAGCCTTTTGGATAAGAGAATCCCACTACACATAATGCTGGCCTTATCTCATTCCTTAACAAAAAGAAAAAAAGTAACAAAATTAGAGTTGAGTTTCTTCTGGTCCATCCATTTATTAACTACGCAACCTTAGAAAAGTGACCTAACCTTTATTTTACTTAAAAAAGGAAAAGGAAAAGGTTTTCTCCTTGATTTGATGTCAGATGTGTTCTTTGTGAGAAAATTTAGAAAACTTAGAAAAGTATAATAATCCTAATACTATCAAACCAGTACACTTTATAAAATTGCTATCCAACCTCTTTTTCTATGCAGCTATTCTTTTTTTTTTTTTAGAATATAAATGTCTTAACACAATAACTAAGAAAATGCCATGAAGGCTATGTTAACCAGCTTGATGAAACTATTTCAGATAGTATATGAAACCAATACATTGTACCCCATGATTGTATCAATGTACACATCTATGATTTAATTTTTATTTTATTTATTTTTATTAAACCACAGCTTCTATGCAGCTATTCTTAATTGTGATAGACATGGACTTGTGCTCACCGTCTGATTTTTATCTCCTTCTGAGTATATGGGACAATTGCACTTCCTTTCCCCCTGGACATTAGGCATGGTCAGATGACTTTTTGTGGTCAATGAAATGTGAGTAGAGCTAATGTACTTAAGAGCTAATATGCCATTCATGTCTCTCTTTCCCTGCTACTTTGGGGCTTCAAGTGGAGATGGTGGCTACTCCATCACCCTGGTCACCTGAATGTGTATGATAACAGAGTCCCCTGCCTACCCAAAATGGGCACGTAGCATATACAAGAAGCAAATTTTCGTTTTAACCAAATTGTTGGGATTCAGTAGATGGATTCATTTGTTACAGATACTGTAACAAAGTATCACAAACTGGGTGGCTTACAAAATTTATTGTCTCACAGCTCTGCAGCTTAGATGTCCAAACCCAACGTGTCAGCGGTAAGGGTTCCTTCTAAGGGCTATGAAAGAGTATCTGTTCCATGTTCTGGCCAAGCTTCTAGTTGCATTTGTTGGCCTGTAGAAGCATCACCCCAATTTCTGCCATTATTTTCACATGATGTTCTCCTCATTTTATATGAATACAAGTCGTATTTCATAAGGCCCATCCTAATGACCTCATTTTAATCAATTACATCTGCAACAACCTTACTCCCAAATAAGGTCATGCTGTGAGGTGCTGGAGCATTAGAAATTCAACATAAGAGTTTGGAGAGATATAATGTAACCCCAAACAGGAGATGTTAATCACAACAGTATGTTTTAGCATATACTGACCAATAAAAGAATCATCCTTCTCATTTCTTGACCTCCTATTTTCACTGTATTTGGTTAAATGATTTGTCTGTGATCACAAAACCAATAAGAGGGAAAACTGGAATTCTAATCCAGGTTTCTGACTCTATAGCCTATGCTTTCAGCCACTTGCCAGAGTAGATCCCTGATAGGCTAAGTGCTTTGTAGTTCACCATAGTCCCCACCATTCTCTATTATCCCAGACATTGAGCCTGAGGGCTATTTGTCTTTTGGCTTGTCCTGTTGACTTTCTTGTACACAACCCAGTTTACTCATTTTATTACCTGTTTCTCCCTGTGCACATTGCATTTACACCCTTGCATGATGTTATTATAGAATTCCTCTCCTTCATTAAAAGGGCAGTCTATGCCTTTTTAATTCACCTTCCAGGTCACTGAAAGCTTTAGAGTCATTAAGACAATCTGGGCAGCTCCCACCCTGAATTATACCTGTCCCCAACTCTCTGTTCCTACTTTCCAAGCACAGATGCATGGACTAGCCCTACTGCCTATCTTGTGCCTATTTTCTGCCAAGCAAATTTCCCCTCAAAGGAATAAACCAGGAATAAAAATATTTGATGGATTAAAGCAAACATGTTGTCAGGAAATGGCAGCTCATCCTACACACATCCTTTGTAAAAGAATCTCCCCATCACAAGGAGCTCAATCAAATGGCAACTTTCTCTCCTTCCTGATGTTTGCATTTCCCGATGCAGAGAAAAAAAGAAACTGTGCTTTGTAAAGCTCATGCCCAGGCAGTGAATCACAGAAGCTCTTCAATCACTTATTGCTTTCTCCCTCTTACCATTCCTATTGAGCATGATGTCTTTTTTATCCTACACCAAGGGGCTGCATGTGTATGTGTGCTGCTCCTCATTAATTTGATCACAGAGGGCAGATCTAAGATGTGATTCAAGTAAATGAAGGTTGTCCAGAAGCTATCTAGGTAGAGGCATTCTGTTCTAAGCTCTTATCCGTGGCTTTGAATTCATTAGCTCGGAGCATGCAGTGCCTTCATAGAGGTACGTACACCAAGTGTACACACCCTGGAGAGCCTTACTGTGCAGCCTGGCACCAAGACACCTTCTCCCAATCTAAGTCAATGAGACACACATTGTGTTTACTTCAATTTTCTCATTAATTTTGCTGGCTGCCTGACAGCCTTTGCCTCCCCAGATTAGATTTCTGGAATTAGACAGATCTTAATGCTTCAAGAGAGCAGCAGACTCAACCCCTTCCTTCCAGGCAGAAATCCTCACCCCCTATTTTGCAGATTAAGGCAAAACTAAAGCCCTGCCAAGAAAGATGTCTCTAAACTCGTACATGCTGTTGAGACTTACCTCATCTATAGGTCAAGTGCTTTGCCCAATGAGAAAGACAACTTCACCAAAACATCTCTGAGGCTGCCTATGCAGCACCGGTCCAGGATTTACATGGAGTACTTAAAATGCAGCATTTACCTGGAAGGATTGCTATAATATGCCATTAGTGCTTTAGTGCAAATGAATTTGATGAAATTGACTTCAGCCACCTGACAGGGTCATCAGAGACATAGATAAATTCTAGTGAGAGAAAGGGATTCAGAAAGACAGGAATAGCAACATAATAAGGGCCCTGGGACTTTAAGAACAGCAAATGGACATTGGGCACCAGGTGGAAAAATAAAATGGAAAAAGGCCAAGAGAATATGAGGAGGTGGAACAGACATTCTTAACCACCCAGCAATCTAGGAGCACATGAAATAATGTCAAACACATTTCTGAATATCCAATCTGAGTGACTTTGAACCACCCTCTTACAAATCTCTGACCCCGTGGCAACTATCAAAAGGAGATAATGGCTTACTTACCTAAAGGCAAAGGAGTGAATCAAAGATCCCTGGAGAACCCTTCCTCCAGGAAGGTTCTATAAATCAAAGTTAACTCCAGTCAATAAAGAAATCCTCTGATTTAACCCTACCCAGCCTTAGTATCATCTTTAAAGCCAGAGAGATTTTGTTTTAATTCTAAGCTTGGCCATTGTGTAACTCACTAGGCACCCTTGGATGAGTTTCTAAATCTCAGTAGGTCTCAAGTTTCTCATCTACATATGAATCCTAAAACCTGTCTTACTAGGTTGCTGGAAGGTTTTAGTATAACAGCATATGTGAACTCTTAGTATAGTGTTGAGCACAAATTAAATACTCAATAATAACAATTATTGAGCTCTGAGGAACAGTGGAGTCTGATTATCATGTGTCCTCATATCATCATCACCACCATCATTCCTTACGGAGTAGTGATGCTAAGTTTCCTGGTAGGTGATAGTGCAGCAACAACATGGTAAATGGAATGGGCTCTGGAGTCACACCATGCTGGTCTCAAATATGGGCTCTAATGAGGGGAGCAGACATCTGACTTAGGGCAAGTATTTATTCTGAGCTTTAGTTCTCTCATCTGTAAATGGGAATGATAAAAATGCCTACCTGAAAGGCGAGGACTAAGTGAGACAATGCATATAACTCACCGAAGCAGGTGGTTAGCACACAGTAAAAGCCTAGTAAATAGGAGGGGGAGACCAAAAACCCCCTTTCTCCTCTACCTCTCTCTGTATCTCTCTCTCACTGCTGATAGAAGTGGTTGTGTAGAAAGAATGAGATCCAGTTCTATGAATGATCAAAGCAGGTGCAGAACCTTGCTTTTCAACCAGAGACAAAGAAGGATCAGTGAACCAGTTCAAGGAGCCAAATCTGGTTTTATCCGGCTTTCGTAGTAGTATTCTAGCTGTTGGGCTGCAGTACAGAAAATTAGTTCCCCTGAAGTCCCCTTCAGAGTGGAGCTGGAAAAGATAAAGAGTGGCTAAAGAGCTCTGAACAATGGCTAATCCTCTAATTAGCCCTTCAGAGGGGAGTGATAACTGGAATCCACTCTGAGGAACAGTGGAGTCTGATCTGTTTTCCTGGAACCCTACTGAAAGCCACTGAGCTCCTTCCTTCTGATTTTGTGTCCCTTTCCTGGAGCATTGTTCTATCCCACTCTTTTGTTTGCTGTTCCTCTTTCCTTTGTCTATCTCTCTGGGGTTTTTTGTTTTTTGTTATATTTTCCTCCTAAACTCTCCTATCTTTGTGTCATAACCAGTGTACTTTGGGGTGCTTGTAAAATTTGGAGTTCATTCCTTCATTTTCGAGGCATTTACTAAATACTCTCTAGGTGCTAAGGTTATAGGAAAGACTAAGATAGGCTCCTTATTGTCAAGGAGATGGACTAACAATGGAAGATAGCTCCAAACAACCATAATTGGCTTCAGCAAATGCTTTTTCAGCAGCATGTAACGGGTGAGTATATACAGAAAGTTTCTCTGGGTGGAACAGAGAAAGCTATTCCAGAAGAGCAGATGCTGGGCCTGAGAAAGGAGGAACAAGTTTAGGTATTTATTTTTTAATTTTTGAAACATAGTCTCAACTGCTTGCTGCCCAGGCTAGAGTGCTATGGCATCAGCCTAGCTCACAGCAACCTCCAGCTTCTGCCATGCTCCTGCCTCAGCCTCCCAAGTGGCAGAAATTATAAGCTCCTTAAGTTCACCTAATTTTCATAGACAGGACATGCACCACATGTACTCAATGTACATTACGCCTAGTTCCTTATGTTGACCAGTTTGTTACAGTCCCTTGGGTGGTCAACTTACAGAGGTTCTTCTACAGAATCAATTGTGCAGTTTGTGCTCTTCAATCAAGTAGCTGTAATTTGAACATGTATGTGTCAAACAAAACCAGCATTCCCAAACTAACTGAATTGTTCATGGTATAAATAACCTTCATTTTTTCCCTCTCTGAATGTCAGTGGCCAGTAGGAAAAGGAGCTTCCTCTCCTTTGGGACTTCTTATTCCAAATGTGTAGCTAAGGTGAGGTTGGGAACTGTACCAACAATGTCATTAGCTAACACACAAATAAAGCTTCTTACCCCTAGTGTCTATAGAATGAGGGCCCTGTGCTTTACAATCTCTAAGCTTCATTCTTAGTGACTAAGCTAAGGTTTTCAGAATACCCCAATGCTTTCTGTCCCTCATTTCTCTCCCAACCTCAGAGTTGGCGAGTAAGAGGGGAATGGACTTGAAGCCAGAATTTCCCCTAGCCAACAACTGATCAATCCTCACTCTGGAACAGATGAGTAGTTGGAGCAATTTCTGAGTGACAGCTTACAGAGCCTGCATGTTACATTTAAGCCATTTGCATTTTAAAGCTTAGTAAGTCTGTCAAAACAACGCCACCCCTTGCTGTGTCTCTGGAACAATAACTGGCTTGAGTAGGACAAATCTTGACTCAACTTCCGTGTGACTATATGAGGATTAAAACAAAGAGAGAGAGAGATGTATCTTTTCCGTTTTTTCTGGGGGTTGGTGGGGGGAATCATTAACAAATACAGAGAACTTTGGGTCCAGTTTTCTATCTGATTCAATGCCATGTACTGAGAAGGCTCAGTTTATCTTGGAGTGTTAAGGATTTAGTGAAGTAAAACTCACTCCCAGAGTAGAGAATGTTAAAATACATTTATCAAGATAAGGATCCTAAATGCCTTATTCACTGGTATTTTCCATGGGTTTGCCTAGTACATGATGTGTAGAAGATGATCAACAACCAGAGATGCTGCGTGGATGTGGAGAAAAGGGAACACTTCTCCGTTGCTGGTGGGAATGCAAACTAATATATTCCTTTTGGAAGGATGTTTGGAGAATACTTAGAAATCTAAAAATAGATCTGCCATTCGATCCTCTAATTCCTTTACTAGATATATATCCAGAAGACCAAAAATCACATCACAATAAAGATATCTGTACCAGAATGTTTATTGCAGCCCAATTCATAATTGCTAAGTCGTGGAAGAAGCCCAAGTGCCCATCGACCCACGAATGGATTAACAAATTGTGGTACATGTATACCATGGAATACTATGCAGCCTTAAAGAAAGATGGAGACTTTACCTCTTTTGTGTTTACATGAATGGAGCTGGAACACATTCTTCTTAGCAAAGTATCTCAAGATTGGAAAAAAAAGTATCCAATGTACTCAGTCCTACTATGAAGCTAATCTACAGCTTTCATATGAAGG
>CAUYON010103402.1:0-19434 GCA_963573935.1 Arctocebus calabarensis
GATTTGGTTGGAGATTTCAGATGTTTCATTCTGGAAAATGTCTGTTCACAGACATAAGTGCTGCCAAAGATGGTTGCCATTTTGAGTGCATGGTTCCTGAGATTAGGGTATGTCTCAGAGGGGAGAGATGCATAGAAATTAGGAAGGCTGCTTGACTTGAATGCATCTTTTAGAGAGTCACAATTCTGCAGTTCAGCCAGTTCCATTTGGTAAATTGTATCAATTGTATTAATTTTCTTTTTTTTTTTATGTATTTCAAGATACTTTATTCTTAAAACAGGTCACCACACTAGGTTTTTAGCCCATCTGCCACTGTACAAGCTACAAATGCTTGCTGAGCAGCAGAGGGGTGCTCTTTCATAGCATGTCTGAAAAGTGAATAAAAATCTATACAAAACAAATATTCAAATAGTTTCCATAGGAACACAGATAAGTGTGACCCCATCTTCTAATCTTACATATTGCTGCACCTGTGCCAACCCTACTCTTACAAAGACATTTCAAAACTAGCAATAATTAAGTTAAATGCTCCCCGCAAATCCCTTAATTCAAGCTAAACTCACTGTTAACAGCTACAGAATGATATCTACACATTAATACTAGCCAGAGTACAAGTTGCTGGGTGACATTTCATTCCACTTTCCCAAGCACAAGACACAGGCAGAGTGCCAACATCCTGCTCTTCTACTTCGGATAGGTAGTCGGGGTTCTGGATTTGCTACACGAGTTGCCATGTCAGTCCTGACATCACATAGTAGATAGTCGGCCTCTGGAATCCATTGAAAGTAGAAGCAGCAGCTTACACTTAAGCACCTATATTTTTAAAGAGCATCCAGTCGCCCACATGCATTTCTGGCAGGTCACAGCTCTCAACTATCTATCATGGACCAAGGCCATCACATGTTGGTCCCCATATGCTGGATGAATAATACTTCTCATCTGGTTTGGGTCTCTTTTGCAGAAGAGGCTTTACATGAGCATGATCATAAAGGATGCAATTAAATGATGCATATACTCCATCATTGATGTAATACATAAAGATTTGTTCACTGGACTCATCTTCATCATCAGAGTCTATCAGTTCCTTTAATACAATATTTTTGGCAATGATATTAACTTCAAGTGTGAAGTCTGTGCAACATAATATCTGCCTGGCTCAGCTACGATTCTCACTCCAGAGTCTGATGGAAAGTACTTGTCCAATGCTGGGTTGATTACACCAGTGATCTCTTCAAATTTAAGCTTCACGTCCTCAGAGTCAGGAAAGCCACCACCAATATCAAGCAGATACATGCTGAAACCAACCTCAGCTCCCATGTCAAAGACACAGCAGGCATCAGAAATTGCCTGCACAAAGGTTTCAGGATCAGTACAGCTACTTCTTATGTGGAAGCTGACACCAATGACATCAATATTTAGCTCTTTTTCCCATTTCAAAAGAAGTCTGCTGGTTCTGTGTGTGGCACCAAATTTAACACTGAGTCAACACAGTGGTTTGGAATCATCAGTGGTAATCCACAAAACCAACTTGGCCTTTGGATTTGTTCTGGCAACATTCATCGACTTGACTTCACTGTCAAAAGTCATCATCTGGACCCCATTATTAGCAGGGTACTTAATTTGAAACACTTGTTTACAAGGATTTGCATAGATAATCCTCTCTGGAGGCACCCTGAGACTTTACACCAATTGTACTTCAGTCTTGCTAGCACAGTCAAATCCTGTCCCAATGGCAGCTAGGGTCTTCACAATGGCTCTACTGTCATTACATTTGACTGCATAAAAGGGAGTGACATGAGGAAAAGCTTTTAGCCATTTTCGGTGTTTCTTCAGAACATCTCTTAAGTCTGCTACATAGAAGGTATCCTTATAATCAGCAGAGGAAATTTCATTGATTTTTTTGGTCCGGAATGTCCTTGGTAGTAAAACCTTCATCAAGCAAGTGGCAGTCAAACTCTTCATTACTAATGTTGTTCATGATTTTTTTTTTTTTTTTTTTGGTAGAAACAGAGTCTCACTTTTTACCCTCAGAGTGTCATGGCTTCATACAGCTCACAGAACCTCCAACTCCTGGGCTTAGGCAATTTTCTTGCCTCAGCCTCCCGAGTAGCTGGGACTACAGGCCAGCTATTTTTCTGTTTTGCAGTTCGGCCAAGGCTGGGTTTGAACCCATCACCTTCAGTATATGGGGCTGGCACCCTACTGGATGGTTTTTTGATGTTTCTTTGAAAAACTAAGAGATGAAATTTAAATAAATACTTCCAGCTTCTCACAAAGGCAATTCCCCAGGAATTCTGAATCCCACTGCATGTGTCCTCTGAGCAACAGTGGAAACATTCTTAGAGCATCTGGGTGCCACAGGCCAGCCTCATGGAGAAGCTGGAAAGCTGCTGCCCATGCAGAGCTGGAGCTGGAGCAGGAACCAAGCAGCAGGAGCACTTGGCTGCCCCCACTGTACCCATCAGCACCTGGCTCCCGCCTGCGGGAGATGCCGCCCGAGGTGGTACAGGAGCAGCTGACAGAGGGGCAGCGACTTCAGGGACTGACTTCCACATTTTCAATGTCAATAAAAAATGGGTTATGGAAAAGCTGTATGTCCTGTTCATGGAGATGAAGCTCTTTAAAATCTAAATTGGAACTCCTTTTGCAACTTTTCTAGTGAATCCACACGTTTTGTTTGGGAATGCAACCAATGGTTTTTCTGCTAACAGATTTTGTGGTCAGGGGATGAGTCTGCTGCTAAACAGGACAGGCAGCAAAGGCAAAAACACCTGGAGGGACGGATAAATGTGATCAGCGGGCCGCATGTGGCCCACAGGCCATAGTTTGAGGACCCCTGCTCTAGAATCTAGTTTCTGCCCCCTCATCATCACCAATGAACTGTATGTCACTAAATTCAACTGACATTTTTCAGTCCTTAAATTTCATTACTTGATTTCTTAACACCTTTAATACTTGGACTAATTATACTCCCTTTTCCTGAACATATTAACTCCTGTGATCCTCCTACTTTTCTAACCACCCCAACTATGTCTTCTTTGTAAGGCTTATTCTCATCTATGTGGCCATTAGATCCAGAATCTCCTTCAATGTCAGCCCTAAACTGTCTCTTTATCTCATTCCTCCCTTTCTTTCACATACATGCAGTGCTTTGATATCCCATAATGTACCAGCCCCTGCATGCAGATAGATTGCAAATTTATATCTTTGGCCTGGACAATCAACCAGCCCCAGACCCAATTATCCAATGTCTAATTGTGACAGACACAGAAAAGCACCACTTAGACCTCAACCCTTAGAAAATAACTTACCATTCACCTGCAAAGAATGTGGCATGCTGAAAGCCTTTGTTGGTTCCAGCAGGGTCCATCTCAGATTTCATACTTTCCTCAGGAAGGTAGTAATGATGGAGCAAGTAAGTGGTACAAAGGTCTAACCATGTCCACACAATGCAGGACTTCTCTACCAGACCATCTTTGTTCCACAACTACCCAAGGCTTGCCAGCTCTGCATCATGGTCTGATGCTTCCCTGCCCAATCCTGCCTCCTCCACTTATCTTTCACAAAAGTTGCTCCCTAATAAACCATTTTAACTTCTAGGTCCACCTCAGCATCTGTTTCTGGGGCAACTTTATGTTTTATATGAAGAGTCATTCATGAAAGCCTATGTGGAAAGGTATATGGGGATATAAGGTGAAGATTTTTGTAGCACACATTAACACCCACCAGAAAGCACCCACTGTATAAACTGGGTGCTAAACAAATGAATTGAATAGCTGGCTATAGCCAGATTGTCTCAATAGCTACTATAGTACTATCTAATGACTATCACAACAAGGTAGTGAAGGAGGCTTTGCATGGACCCTACACTATAGACTCCCATGGCTTCCTCTGAATGCCTTACCTGCAAGCAATAGAGACCAAAGCTAAGTCTTTACTATAGTACTGGTCTTTTAGGAAGCCAACTCTCCCCTTGGTAGTGAGTTGATTTTATTGGCCCTCTTCTATTCTGGAAGGCCAGCAATTCTTTCTCATAAGAATAGACATCTATGAATTTGCTTTTTCTGCCCTCAAAGAATCAGCCAGTATCACTATGCCTGCTCCACCAGGCATGGAGTCTCCTCCAACATAGTATATGACCAGGAACCATTTTATAGCAAAGGAAGTACAGGAATGGGACAATGATTATGGGATATACTGGCCATAGCACAAACCTCACCACCCAGAATCTGTCATCCACGTAGTGTAACGAAATGGCCTTTTAATGGCCCAGCTGAGCACTAGCTTGAAGGCAATGCTCCATTAGAATGGTGCACCATTTTTATAGGACACAATATATGCCTTAGGTCAGCGTTCTTTATGTAGTTCTGTGTTCCCAATAAAAAAGGATACAAGCATTCAGTAACCAAGCATGGAAGAAATGACCCCCACTTTCCACCACTCCAAATGATGTGCTAGGGGACTTTGAGCCTTTCTATCTTCTCCACCCTGAGCTCTGCAAGGAGTACACTCTTGCCAGAGGACACAGAAAAGATCCTAATTAACTGGAAGCTGCACACACCACTGGGGCTGTAAGGGCTCTTTGCTACTAGTGACCAACAGGCATGGTGAGGAGTTACCATAGCATCAAAGGTAAATAACCATGATCAGCAGGGGACATGGGACTCTGACAACAGAAAGGAGTAAGTGTGAAACTCAGGGGATCCACATGAGTGCCTCTTGGTTTCTCTCTTCTCCAGTTATGATTATGAATGAAGAAGTAAGTGCAAAACCCAAGTCTGAGAAAAATATAAGGAGGAAAAGCTCCTGCACCTAGGAAAGAGAGGTACACCACCAGTACCTCACCAAGAGCAGCAGAAATGTTGCCTGAAACTAAAAATGATTCTAATAGAGAAAACTAGTGAAGGAATTGAGTCATCAAATGATAGGCATACTAATTTTTTTAAAACAACTTGTATGATATTTATATTGCAAAAAACAATTTACTTTCAGAGAAAGAGCAGCATGTACCTCATCAAATCCTATTCATTTGAACTTACTTGGTTTGGTAGATTTTTGTATTAAATTTGTTAATTTACTTTGGGTTGGTGAATGTGCATTATCTACATACATAAGGAAGTTAACCCTAATTTTATGGCTGTATTTATTCAGGACAGTTTGTCATCACTGGGAATTTATGAAAGCTAGTGACATTTGCTTATAAATTACTACAGTGTGAGATAAGAAAACGCAATGGTAGTCCTTGAGTTACTTATAGTCTCCTTAACTTTTATCTGAATCAGAATAGGGTCAGTTTGGAGCCTGGGCTAAAATGGCAATTATGTGGCCTGGGGGGCAGGCATTGGAAGGCCAATAGGCTCAGTGGCCTAGTGAGCTCTCTTGACCCTAATGTAACAAAAGTGGCTTATGACAGCTGTTACCACTAAATGATGCCTACTTAGCATGGAAAGTTTAACTTTCTCAACATGAACAAAATTAGATCTGTTCTTACAGCCTCCCACACAGACTTTTTTCTCTCATGTTAATGATTAAGAGTAAAGTGTTATTTGTATTTTTTAAACGATTCCAAGTTGTATGTGTTCTCCCATATGACTTGGAATCATTTAAAAAATGCAAATACCACTGTAATCATCAATGAGTTAATCCATTGAATATTATACATTGCACTTAGATTAGGAGAAACTTAAGCCTAAACATATTAATTATGGGCATTGAATAGCATGTCAACCCAACCAAGGTAAATATTTTGACAAATCTAAACAGGGCGCAGTTTATGACATTGAAGAGATTGGGCACTGATCTACCTCAAAGGAGTCAGTTACAGTGATTAGAACACTTGTACTTTGATTTAGATGTTTCCATAAAGAAAGGCTAAAATAAAAGGAAACCACCTAGGTTGTTTTTTTTTTTTAAATCAATACAGAATTGAGAATTTAGCAAAACTCTAGGGAGGTTGCCTAAATTAAGTGAATAACTATATTAATTTGCTACTTTTTCACCTAACTGTGAGAGAAAACCCAACCTCCAAACCTAAATAGTAACTGACAAGAGTTCCTTGCTCAGAACAGTACTTTTAATATCAATGGGAAAGATAAGCTTTAGGACCTGTGGGCTTCACGGTGATACAGGGCTCCCTAATTCAGAGCAAGACAGGGACCCCCCCTTTAGGGGGCAAACAGGCCTTTCCAGACTGAAATTCTCTGAACTCAACCAAGATTAGAGAAAAGTAGCCAGCCTCACCAGTATCTCATCTGGGCAGTATCTCATTCTAGGTCTGGGCAAACAGGCCTTTCCATACTGAATTCTCTGAACTCAAGCAAGATTAGAGAAAAAGCAGCCAGCCTCACCAGTATCTCATCTGGGCAGTGTTCACCAGAGTGAAAAGCATACACCCTGCTGCTTCACTCAGGACAGAGATTATGAAGACCACATTCATTTGCTAATCCACATGGGCAGAATGTTTCCTGTGTGCGGGCTCTTGGCCAAGTGTGACATACATTCCTAAGACCCTCTTGCTCACAGGCAGTATATGAACCCCTAGACAAAAGGTACATGGGGGCTTCCCACTTGGGATCCAACTGTCTGCTGCCCAAGGTTCTGTTGACATTCTTTCCTTCCATCCCTTTCTCTGTTAATAACCTGTATCCTTATCTGTATGGTCTGTAGATTCATTTTTCAAATCTCTGAGAAGGACTCAGCCCAGAGAGAAATTCCATCAACAAAAGGACAGAGTGGTCTCGTTGGACCCAGCTCTCTTTTTGCAGAAAAAGAAAACCAAAGATCTATTTCAGGCCAATTGCTGTTGAATTCTCTTCCTACAACAACCTAGTTAATTAAATAAATGACATTAAAAGGGAAAAAAAGCAAATCTTTTAAAGGACCCCTGTTAGGAAGCCCTTTCTTTTCTCTAATTTCCCATGTGTGATTGTAATATCCCTGTATTTCCTGCTGACATTTACACTCCAAAGTGGAAGCAGGAAGGAGATTGTGAATGTATGCAGATATCTAGTGTGCCGTTAACACTGACACACTAAACTAAGCTGAGTTAGTTACACAGACAAGAAATCTGAAAAAAATGTGTTCATTCTACAACCTTGATCTAGAGGAGATGATGAAGGAAGAGTGGCTAACTATCATTCAGCTGCTAACAGAGTGACAGGACCTCAATAAATTCCACCCAGGCTTGGCTCTCAGCCTGGAAAGCTCATAATCCTGACCTGCTAGTACACCATGCAACATCTCACTGATTGAGCTTACAGACTGACATACAAACTCAAACTCAAGTATATTAATTTGCAAAAAAAAAACCAGAATTTCCTGCTACTCATTCCTATGGTCTACTATACATTCTTTAGCTGTAGGAACACTATTTGAGAAGCTCAATCAAAGGATTTCTTGGCAACAATTAACTTAGAATAGTGGTATCATTTGTACACTGTTCCAGAGCTAAGATCTCCTGACTCTAGAATCAGTCAACCTTTGCCCCTGTAATCTTTCTCCTTCTGAAATATCAGGGTTAACTATGCCCCTACATCATTTGACTGACACATTCTTCCTTTAGCTACTGAATACAGTCTATTAGGTTATAGTTCAGTGTTACCTGTAGGGCAACAATTCTTTCTCTTTAGAAAAGATTTTGCTATCCTATGCTGTGATCTGTTTAAACTTTTAAATCTCAACAGGCAATCTAAAGTCATTCTGAGGAGAAAAGGAGTTCACCTTTGCCCCTAAATACTCAGAGCACACAATACTCTTGAATTTCAAAAATTTCTTCCTTCTTTAGACTCCTTTACATGTCTCTAAAATATCATTTGGGCAAAGTACTGTTTTAAGGACTGCATTTAAAGTGAAAGGGAGAAAGTTGGAAAGTGTTAGTATTAATTGGATGTGGGGTACCAGTTTAGCCATAGTCAGTTCTCAGATCAATAGGTCAGAAGCTCAAAAACAAACACAGGACGAAAGTAAAGACAAGAAAACCAAGAAGAGTCAAAAACTAGAAAGGCAAACAGAAGTCATGATCTATGAATAGTGAAAAGCATAACATAGAGTCAGTCAGAAAACTGGTGCAGGCAGGAACCAAAAAAAAGTCAGACTAGGGTTAGGGCTGCCCCACTGGACAGTTCCAAGGAGCATTTTTCATGTCACTGGCTATAAAAATGGTGCCTGCTGGAGTTTTGCATGCACATGCACACGATTCACAGAGGTCCTGGACAGGAGAGTAAGATCAGAGGCCTAGGAATAAGGGAATTAAAGAAGGGCAAAACATGCAGACAGAAGATGTGAGGCTGTAACCAAAATCTCTCTCTCCATGCCAGGTCTTTGGTCTCGGAAATTCAAAGTATGAATTCAAGGACCACCTCAAGTCAGTAAAAGGATAGATTTTATTGATAGATGAGAGGACAAGAAAGGTAAGGCCTCCTTGGCAGCAGAGGCAGCTCTCTGTCTGGGAGGTTATATGCAGCTTTTTCTGCCCTGTGGATAGGAGATTTGGGGAGATGATAATATGGTTTCTCCCACTCAGGGCTGGCTGGACAACAGCTCCTGTTTTCCAGGCCTAAACAAACAGACATTTTCTGTCCAAAACTGAACTCTCTGAATGCAAACAAGATAAGAGAAAAGCAGTTTTTCTACTACCTGATGTAAGTTAAGCTCCTTCTGGAGTAGACCCCCCCTGCTACTTCCCTCTTGGAGGGGGGGGCAGCAGGAAGAATTGGGTTGCTAAGAACTGAAGTTTGCCAAGTCTTGGCCAAGTGTAATTCCCAAAAAACAACATAAAAGCTCCTAGACAGGAAAACACACAGAGACCACTCACTTGGGTCTCAGGCCTCTGCCAGAGGCTAGGGTAACTTTCCTCCCTTCCCTATTCCTTTCTATCTTAATAAATCCTATCTTATCACTGATCTCTGTTGCCTGTGGATTCATTCTTCGAATCTCTGAGACTAAGGACCTACTATAGGAAGAAATTCCAGTAACAGACTTGGCGCCCGTAGCACAGTGGTTATGGCAGTGCCAGCCACAAGCACCGAGGCTGGCAGGTTCCAGACCAGCCTGGGCCAACTAACCAATAGCAACAACTGCAAGAAAAAAATAGCCAGGTATTGCGGCGGGTGCCTGTATTCCCAGCTGCTTGGGAGGCTGAAGCAAGAGAATCGCTTAAGCCCAAAAGTTTGAGGTTGCTGTGAGCTGTAATGCCACAACACTCTACCAAGGGTGACATAGTGAGACTCTGTCTCAGAAAGAAAAAAGAAAGGAAGGAAGGAAGGAAGGAAGGAAGGAAGGAAGGAAGGAAGGAAGGAAGGAAGGAAGGAAGGAAGGAAGGAAGGAAGGATCCTATGAGGAATGGGATATTCAAATAGTCCCAAAGAATTTCTACTATAAAAATTATTAATTACACTGAGAACAAACAGTAACTTTACAGTGGAGAAAAGACTGGCAGGAACCACTTTCAACAAATAGTCAAAGTGAATGATATAGTTTGGATGTTTGTCCCCTCCAAATCACAAGTTGAAATTTGATCCCCAGGGCTGGAGGTGGGGCCTAGTGGGTTGGTGGTGGGGCCTAGTGGTAAGTGTTTGGGTCATGCAAACAGATCTTTCCAATGGCTTTGTGCCCTGCAGGCAGTAGTGATTGAGTTCATGCTTTATTAGCTCACCAATTATTGGTTATTTAAAGAGCCTGGCACCTCTCCCCTCTCTCGTTTCCTCTCACCATGAGACACATTGAGAGATCAAAAACAGAAAATAAAAATTATTCGGACATGCAAAACAAAAGGAAAATGGAATCCAGGTCCTGTTTGGGCAACAGTGACGAAACAGGACCTGGATTATTCCACTCCAGCAAGGGTGAGCTGAGTTCAAGAAAGAAGTCTGCGAATGGGTAATGGTGGATGGGGGTCTTAAAGGTCAGAAAGGTCGGGGGTTGGCCCATACACCTTGCCAGGGTGGAACATCAGTTAGAAGGGTGGGAATTGATCCATTTGGGTGGGTCTGCTCTATTTGGGCAGGGTTCTTACATTTGACTCTATTATCCCAGTCTTTTTAGTCTATTATAAGGAGGCAGGTAATAGGCGTGGTGTCTCTTTGCTTCTTGCAGGAAGAGGGGTGTGAGGAAAAAGGGGAAGGAGAAGGACATGCGGGAAGGGAGTGATGTTTACATGAACACTTTTGGGTCTTCAGTTTGACCTGGTTGATATCCACGCAGGGTGAGGTTATGAGCAGTTGTTTTCCGGGGACTGCCTGGTCAGTAAGTCGAGAGATGAGACAGAAGATTACTGTTCTGAAACTGAGAATGAGAAAAATCATAATTAATGGCCTTAACATAGGAAATAACCAAGGAAGCCATGATTCTAGCACCACAAGGATGCCTGAGGGCGCAGCAAATTATTGTTAATTCCCACCACGGAGATCTGGGGGAGGGGAGTTTAGAGGGCCTTTATAAGGTGACGACATGGAAAAGTTACTCCCGTGTTTATTGGAAAAGATAAAAGAGATTGGCTTACCTTCCACTAGCCAAAAATACCCATAGTTTAGTTTTCCGGGATGGTATCCCTGGGGCATCCTGATTTTGGGGGATTGTCAGTCTTTTGCCACTAGACTTGGGAGTTGGGAATTTTCGCTAGGTCTTGGGAGTGGTTGCAAAATGAGCTCTTCAGAAAGTCAAACTTCCAGTGAGGCCCTTCGTAGGCTGGACATGGTTTAGGGCAGGGTTTGGATTTGGGCACTGCTTTGCTCAAAAGCCTGGTTTGCTGCACTTAAAACACAGTCCTGGGGGAAGACTTTGTTCTTTCAAAGTGCCCCAATAAGTTTCGAGGAGTAGCCAAGTTTTGTCTAATGGCGGAAGCCAATAATTGGAGCTCTGAGAGGTGCTGCTGCGCCTTGAAGGCCAGATCTATGAAATCTTGCTGGGGGGTTTTAGGGCCTTGGGGGGATTTTTGGAGTTTTCTTCGGATATCAGGCACAGACTAAGAGATGAAATGCGTGTTAATAATGAGTCTGCCCTTGGCATTCTCCTGCGATAGAGTAGCAATGGGTGGTGAGCTTCGTTAAGACAGGCTAAAAATTGGGCAGGATTTTTATCCTGCTTTGGGGTTATTTCTTTTAATTTATCATAATTGATGGCCTCATAGGCCTCCTGTTTTAGTCCTTCTAAGAGACACTGGGCCATGTGGTTGGGGAGGTGGACTCAAGGAGCGTCAGTTTGATAATGCCAATTGGAGTCCTCCCAAGGGAAGCACCTTCCTGCAGGGTTTGGTCTATTCTCTGCAGGTCTTCTGCATGAATCTGGGCCTGAGTGCAGACCCACGCTCTCTCCTCCGAAGTTAGGGTGGAGGAGAGGGTGACATATAAATCATGCCAGATTAGATCATATGATTGGCTTAGATACCTAAATTCTTGAGAGTATTTTGTGGGATCTGTAGAGTACGAACCTAATCTCTGACTTATGTGGGAGAGGTCTGAGAGAGAACAAAGGACCCGAACCCTTACAATGCTGTCCATTCCCACAACTTCCTGGAGGGAGAATGGAGGTTGTGGTGATCTGGAAATGGGAGGCCCAGAGGTGTAGCTGGACCTAGTATGGGGTGGGGAAATTGGGTCTGCCATCTTTTCTTTCTCTACCAGACGCAGAGGAAGGCAGGTGGAGGGGGTGGAGAGAGGGGAGATGGGGTGGAATTCTCTGGGTAGGAATGAAGTCGAAGGAAGAGGGGCTGTGGAGGGGCAGAAGCGGGGGTTGTCTACCAGGTCAAAAGAAAATAATGGAGATTCAGATGGATGGGGGAAGCCAGTTTCACCTGCACAAGAAAAATCTGAGATGGTTTGCCAGACAAACACAGAGAAGGAATGTTTTGGAGGAGGAGAAAAGCCTGGGTGTACGGAATTTCAAACCATTTGCCTAATCTCCAACAGTAAATATTGAAATCAGTGAGGACTAAGAGGTCAAATGTCCCATTTTTACAAACTCGAGCCCTTATCCAGTTTGTTCATAGGCCAAGCAGTATTACAGAAAAAGATGAGGCATTTAGGGTTAAGGTCAGGGTAGAGCCATGGAGGCTTGAGGTTAGTTAAAAGCAGCTTAAAGGTGAAGAAGGGGGAATCATGACTGAGCATTCCCCATACCAGAAACTAGAGGTAAAAACAATTAAATAAATGAGGTTAAAGCAAGAATGTAGAGAGCCTGTATGTGGCCACGGTTGGGATCAGGAAGGTACTAAGCCTCTGCATGCAAAACCAGCCAGAGAAAAAATGGAGGAGGAGGAGGAGGAAGGAAGTAGCTGAGGGCTGGGCTAAGCGAGCTTAGGCTTCCATGCGTGACTTCTAACCAACCGGAGAAAAAGTAGTGATCCAGGTGAAGGGCAGGGCAGCTCCCAAGCAGGAGGCACTGGACGGGAGTAATCTGACTCGGTGACCGGTACTGCCTTTAGGAGACACAGACTACTGGAACTTTTTGGCTCACATTGGAGAAATGGAAGAGAAGTCAGAGAGGGGCTTTAAGAGACCCAGAGATGGAGGGTGAGGGAAAGAGAAGTTAAAAAATTCAGGGAGTGTTTCTAGACAAATGCTGACCTCACCAATAAATGGATGAATTTCTGGCAGGGATCAGATGTGTCCTCATTGCCCTTTGGCGTAAGAGTCCATCTGGGTGGGTCAAATGGGGTGTCTCACCCCGAGGAGGCTTCTCCCCACCGCGGATTCTCAGCACCAAATTGAGAGGTCAAAGATCAAAAATCAAAACTATTCTGAGATGCAAAATGAAAGGAAAACAGTATCAAGGTTCTGTGTGAGCAATAGCAGTCTTTATTCCACCCTACAAGGATGAGCTGAATTCAAGAAAGAAGTCAGCACATGGATTGGAAGGGTAGGGGGTCCAGTCTACTTGGGCAGGGTTCCTACATTAGACTCTGTCACATATTTGCTCCCCCTTTGCCTTCTGTCATGAATAGAAGCTTTCTGAAGCACTCATCAGAAACAGATGCCAACATCATGCTTTTGTACAGCCCAAAGAACTATGAGTCAAATAAACCTCTTTATAAATTACCCATCTTCAGCTATTTCTTTTATAGCAATGCAAAACGGACTAAAACAGTGAACATTACCAAGAATGGGTGCGGTAGGCAGAATAATGCCCCTTCCCAAGATATACACATTCTAATTCCCAGAACCTGTAAATATGTTACTTTATATGGCAAAAGAGACTTGGCACTTAATCACAATTTAAGTTAAGGATCTTGAGATAGGGAGAACTGTCCTAGATTATCAAGATTGGTTCAATGTAATCGCAAGGATCCTGAAAAGTAGAAAAGGGAGGAAGAATGGGTCAGAGAATGAGATTTAATGAAAACAGAGTTTGCAGTGATATGACTGTGGGTTTTGAAGGTGGAAGGGGGCCATGGATTGAGGAATGCAGGACAGCCCCAGAAGCTAAAAAAGGGGAAAGAAACAGATTCTGCTCTCGAGCCTCCAGAAGGAATGCAGCTGTGCCAATGCCCCGAGTTTTAGCCCAGTGGACCCATTTCAGGCTGCTGACCTCCAGAAGTCATAAATTTGAGATCACAAATTTGTGTTATTTTAATCTACTAAATTAGTGATAATTTGTTACAGCAGCAGTAAGAAGTAAAAACAATGATATAAATCAAAATCTTGTGCCACCTGATAGAATGCAATGAAAGGAATTTGGCATTATTGCTAAGATATACTTCTGACACAGAATCAGAAATTTAGGCACAGAATCTAAATTTAGTATAAGGAAACATTAGACAAGTCTAAATGGAGGGACATTTTGCAATATAACTGGTCTGTAGTTTTCATTAAGTATCAAGTTCATGAAAGTCAAGGAAAGACCAAGGAACTCTTCTATATTGAAGGAGACTAAAGAGATATGACAAATAAATGCAACATATGATTCTAGCCTGGATTCTCTTTCTGTAAAGGACTTATTTGGGAAATTGGTGAAATGTGAATTAAATCTGGAGATTAGATATTAATAATGCATTGATTACAGTTGCATAGGAAAATGCCATTGTAGGAAACACACTTCTAAAATATTCATGGGTGATGATGCATCACATTGGAAACTTACTCTCAAATGGCTTAGAAAAAAGTTGATTGCCTATACTTGTAGATTTTCAGTAAGTTTGATATCATTACTACTTTAAATAAAAAATAACTTAAAGCTAGGAGGAAAGCTATAAATATAGATTATATTTAAGTCTTCAAAACCTATGAATAAGCAATCTGACTTTCAAAAGCAAATAGGCTTGTTCAAGTGCAGGTAACTAGTAAATGACAGAACATAACATCGAATAACAAATGCAAACTTCTGGGGCCAGATTTTTAAAGATTTTTCCTTGTAGGAGAAAATTTATTACATTATTTTGGGTCCTTTTATAATTGTCCAGTTCTTCATATCAAAAATTTCAAAAGTTTCTGTCTTCAAATAGAATTTACTTTCTGATTCTATTCTCATTGTGTTCAAAGCAGGCACAAGAACATCTTTGATCTCTTTGGGTTCAGGTCATCCAAAGTCAGTTCTCCAGTGGTGATGGTAGGGAGAGGTTGGGGGATGAGAGAAGGAAAGTGTATTCCCTTTCTCCAATTTAACTCCATCTCTGCTTTTCATAGCATTCTTCCCACCTTCTGTTTTCTATTTTTCTCCCCAAATGAAAACCCCAGATAAGGGATGGGTGCCAAAATGTTTGGGCAATATAAAAGAGAACTGTGGGAGAAAGAGAAAAAACCATTACATTTCCTTCTTCCTAACCTAAGAAAGTATAAGGACATGGGCTATACACTATTATATTCTTTTTCTACATGTTATAAAAAGTAATTCATTTTATGGCTTTTCCATTTAAATATTATGCCAATGATTCCACAGTATTCTCTGAATGCATTCTGCAATATTTTTGTTCTAATTTAATACCCTTCCATTTTTGTGAACAGCTCATCTAAGTGCTGACAGCTCAAACAAGTAGCATATGCTGTTCATTTACTCTCATCTCTAATTATCTGAACAAACAATTAATAGTTACTAATTTGTCATTTGTCAGAAGACATTTTTATTCATTTATTTAACTACCAAATCCCTCATCTGTGACTTGCACACAAGTACTGTAACTTCTTATAGTTACCCTTTTGGTTCATGGAGCTCAGTCCCCCTCCCTCTTCTGTACTTCTCAACCTTTGCCTATAACTTTACTAACTCCTTCCATTGCATTCTATTGCATCTCCACTCAATTGCAAAACTCTCTGCACCCTCAAACTTGTCCAAGTTTTCTTGCAGTTGTAATAACATTGCCAAAATCTGTCTTTTCCCTGACTACATCTTCAGCCCTGAAGCCTGCTATAATGTGTTAATTATTCTTGTTTTCTCCAATTCATATGAAAAGAGGGTTAAACATTTCCCTGCTTCCCACTACCCTATGTCCTCATGTGACTCCCCCTTTTTGCCTTCCATGTTTTATACCCCCTGCTTCTAATACTGTGCACCCTGGCTTTCTAGGCATTAGAAAAGCCAGATCTATATACTAGATGTACATGATCTAGGCTTTATTTAGGCCTACGATTATATAACAATGTCATGATAACTCTGGATATGACCAAATATCATCAGTGTGAACCACTGCTATCTTGATTATGGAATTCATTTCCTGTTTGTAAAGTGTTTCCTAGTTAATTATTTCTTGTGTGCCTACTACTCACCCTTCTTGTCACAGTTTCCACACCATGTCTTCCAAGTTCTTCTATTTTTTTCCTTCTGTAGTTCTGTCCAGATTATATAAACTGCCCTTTGAGCTGCCTAAAGTAACATTATTTCCCAGTTCCTTCTTTTTTCTTTTTCTTTTTTTTTTTTTTTTTGAGACAGGGTCTCACTTTATCACCCTTGGTAAAGTCCTATGACATCACAGCTCACAGAAACCTCCAGCTCCTGGGCTTAGGTGAGTCTCCTGCTACAGCCTCCCAAGTAGCTGGGACTACAGGTGCCTGCCACAACACCTGGCTATTTTTTTGTTGCAGTTTGGCCAGGGCTGGGCTCGAACCCATCACCCTTGGTATATGGGGCCAGCACCCTACCCACTGAGCCACAAGCACCACCCTATTTCCCATTTTCTACTATTGACGTTTCTAGAAGAAAAATCCTAAGGCCCAAGAGATAATGGCAGGAGAGCAGCAGGTTCATTATGTTTGCAATCCACTAAATTCCAAAACTGTTCTGCCTCTACTGATTATTTTAGCCTCAGGTTTAGATTCTTCTTTCCCACTTATGACTCTGTTATCCTTTGGCTTTAACATCTATCCCTATTCATTAACTGTTATGGACTCATACATCAACCATGCCATTGGTAAAATCTCTCAAATTCTGAGTTTCATCTCATTGCCCCTCCTCTAAATCTCTCTATTCCATCCTTACTCTTTGCTCCGTAAGAAGTTTTATGTCAGTGGTTCTCAACCTTCCTAATGCCGCAATGTATTTTCATTGTTACAAAGGGGTTGTGACCCACAGATTGAGAACTGCTGCTTCATGTTCAGGTAGAATATTTAATTACACATAAGGAGATCCCAAGTTCAAAACCAAAGTATTTCTCCTTTGCCTGAATTTTCTTTTCTTTTCTTTTTTATTGTTGGGTATTCATTGAGGGTACAAAGAACCTGCCAGAATTTTCATATTAGACAAAGATCTTCAGGGAGAGAAACATTTTATTATTCACCTTTATATCTAGCCTTTGCTCTTTGAAAATGATTAGCATATACTAGACATTCATAAGTGTTGAATGAATGGTCTCTCAGAATTATTAAATATTGGACATTGTTAATATTAAATATTAACAGTTATTAACATTATTAACATTAAATATTGACAGGCTTGCTATATATTCTTCATAAAAACACTGAGCAGCTAGTAGACTTGACAGTGGAGGAGCCAAAGAAGGGAGGACAAATTCTTTCCTGTAAAAATGTCCCCTCTTTTCCACAAAAATGTCCCCTCTTTCCCCTTCCTCCATTAGATTTATAAACAGTATTAAATAAAATCTTAGGCATTAGTACCTGAATATCTTATGTGTAAATTGTGATAAAATAATGTGAAAAAGTTGAAGACAGAATTGTATAGGATTTTTTTTTTGCAACCATTCTACTATATTACAAAGCTGGAACAATTTGAGCATGAAAACAGAACAAAGTAGTATTGGACTTCAACTCAGTGTATATGACAAATATCTAAAAAATTATACTGATATAAATAAATGATTGAATAAATTCAATAAACAGAAAAAAATACATCTCCCATGTAGAAAAATCCCTAATAATTTATGTAAATACTCCACCCTCAAGAAGAAGAGTATAGAGTAACTCCCCACTCTTTAAGTCTTTAAGTGTGGGTTGAGTGTAGAGACTTCCTTCCAAATAGTACAAGAAATAGGGGGAAATATGTAACTTTTAAGGGGAGAATCTTGACAAAAATTACCTCAGTCAGATGATCATGATTAACATTGACAGTAAGATGTTATGTGGATAGTATATACCTTTGATGTGATGTGATGGCACTAGCAACTAATTTCTGTACCCTTCCTGCCAAAAACACATAATGTAAGTCTACTCATGAGAAAAATGTCAGACAAATTCCAAAAGAGGGGCATCTTACAAAATATCTGACCAGTACTCCTCAAAACAGTCAAGGCCATCAAAAGCAAGGAAGGTCCGAGATACTGTCCATCCAAGCAGACATGACACTTCAACATAATATGTCATCCTGGATGGGATCCTAGAACAGAAAAGGGACATCAGGTGAAAACTCACGAAATATAAAGTATGGACTTTGGTTAACAATACTGCATCAATATTGGTTCATTAATTGTAACAAATATACCTTACTAAGAGATTACTGATCTAGTATATACCATACTAAGAGATTACTAATCTCTTATATACCATACTAAGAGATTACTAATCTATCTAACCATACTAAGAGATTAGTAATAAGGGATACTGAGTGTGGGATATATGTGGACTCTGTGATAGCTTCTCCATTTTTCTGCAAATCTACAACTTTTCTAAAACATAAAGTCTATGTATTTAAAAGGATTTTTGGACAACCTGTAAGGCTGGTCTCCAATTCTGTGCCCTTTTTATTTTCACTGCATACCAATTAAAAGACCACATTTCTTAGGTTAGCATCTAAAGACCTAGAAGATTGCAAAATATTGTCCCTTGACAATCTGCAGTTCTTATCAAGAGAGGAAGGCTTTTCTTCCAACTTTTACATGTGTGCTCAGTCAGTGATTTGCTAATGTGAAACAACTAGAGGCTTGAAAAGTGCTTAAACATTGAGGCATATCTTCTTTGCTGCTCTCAGAATACTCAGACAAATGAAATGAGAACACAGCGGACAACTGAGATACATGGGCCATCTGTCTATCAACTAGACATGTGAATGAGGGTATCCAATCCCAGTTGATATTCCAGCTGACTCCAGCTGCATGGGTAAACACAAGAACTGACAATTGCTGACAGCCCTAACTGACAACCCATTAAGTAGTGAACCAATAGTTGTTTTAAGACACTAAAAGTTGGAGTGTTTTGTTACACAGCACAGCAGCAAAGTCTGATACACCTCTCTATTACAGTACTTGACCCAAGTCACATTTCCAACTTTTTCCCCCAAATTCCTCTATGTTCTCCCCAAAGTGCAGGACTTTTTGTTCCCCAGAAACACTTTGCATTTTTTAAATATTTGCTAACGAAATTTTTCTTCACTTTAAGTGCCTTTAGTTCCAAGTTTCTATTTAAGAAAATGTCACTCGGAGAACAGATGTGTGGAGAGCCACCTACGTGACTCCTTACTACGGGAAGACGCCCTGCTCACAACAGGAGAACGGATGTGTAGAGAGCCACCTACGTGACTCCTTACTACGGGAAGACGCCCTGCTCACAACAGGAGAACGGATGTGTGGAGAGCCACCTACATGATTCGGATGTTTCTTTCCACAATGTCCTCGTTCGATCGTCGCTATTCCAGATGATCCTGGAAGTTACCCGGACACACTTACATTTGTTGTCAGCAAGAACAATTCTTTCATCTTCATCTTGGGCTTGGAAAAGAAAACATGAAGAAGAAAGAAAAGTAAAAGTCAAGTTACTTAGGTTGTATTAGTTCTTGCCTCCAGGAAAAATAAACTTTTATAATTGGTCTGTCTCCACATTCTCCATTTGTTCCCCAAGTGGAATCTCTCATCATAGTGATGGAAACCCAAAGGTACTCCAGAAGAAATTTTCTCCTTTTTCCTTCAGCCATATGGAAACCTAGAGTGAAAGAAGGCTGATTTTCATCTGATTCTTCTGATAGAGGGGCAACTCTCTTAATCATGCAGCCTTGTAAAAATCAGTGCCATACGCCAAAGTGAGAGAGAACAGAAATCTAGATTGGATTTCTCCCAGACCAAAGCAG
>CAUYON010103404.1:0-11118 GCA_963573935.1 Arctocebus calabarensis
GGAAATGTTAGAAATGTCAGAAAGGGAATTTAGAATACAGATGATGAAAACAATCAAGGAAATGAAGGAAGAAATGAAGGAAAATACTGATAAAGTGGAAAAAGAAATCCAAAAACAGAATCAATTAAGAGAAGAATATAAGAAGGATATGGCAGAGATGAGGGAAATGAAGCAGTCAATTAGGGAACTTAAAGATGCAATAGAAAGTATCAACAACAGATTATACCATGCAGAAGAAAGAATCTAAGAGGTAGAGGACAAAGCTCTTGAGATAACTCAGATGTTTAAAGAGGCAGAAAAGAAGACAGAGAAAGCAGAACGTTCACTGGCAGAATTATGGGACTCTATGAAGCATTCAAACATATGAGTTATAAGTATCCCAGAAGGAGAAGAAGAAATCCCCAGGGTAATGGAACCCACACTAGAGAATATTATAAATGAAAATTTCCCAAAATATTACCAAAGATTCTGACACTCTCCTTTCAGAGGAATATCGGGCCCGAGGTTGCCTCAACACTAACCAGCTTCCCAAAGACACATAGTGATGAACCTGTACAAAGTCAAGACAAAAGAAAAGATTCTTCAAGCTGCCAAGAGTAAGCACCAGTTGACCTGCAGGGGCAAATCGATCAGGGTGACTGTAGACTTCTTAAATGAAACTTTCCAAGCAAGAAGACAATGGTCATCTACCTTCAATCTACTTAAACAAAACAATCTCCAGCCCAGAATTCTATATCCTGTGAAGCTAACTTTTAAAATTGATGGAGAAATCAAATAATTTGCTGATATACGATCATTGAGGAAATTCTCCACAAGACCAGCTCTACAGGAAATATTCCAACCTATTCTACACACTGACCATCACAATGGATCAAAAATAAAATAAGATCTCAGAAATTAAAGTACAGAGCATAACTTCCACACTGATGCAAAAGATAAAACGAAGCAATGGACTCTTACAAAACAACATGAATAGAACACTACCATGCTTATCAATTATCTCAATAAATGTTAATGACTTGAATTCCCCACTGAACAGCCATCCATTTTCTGTCTGCAGGAAATGCACTTAGCTTCAAAAGACAAATTGAAACTCCGAGTTAAGGATTGGAAGACAATTTTTCAGGCAAACGGAATTCAGAAGAAAAGAGGAGTTTCAATTTTATTTTCAGATACATGTGGATTTAAAGCAACTAAAGTCAAAAAAGACAAAGATGGTCACTTTATATTGGTCAAGGGAAAAATACAGCAAGAAGATGTTTCAATTCTAAATATTTATGCACCCAACTTAAATGCTCCCAGATTCTTGAAACAGACCTTACTCTTTCTGAGCAGTATGATATCCTATAATACCATAATAAAACAGGGGACTTTAACACTCCTCTTACAGAGCTGGAAAGATCCTCTAAACAGAAATTAAACAAAGATATAAGGGACTTAAAAGAGACCCTAAAACAACTGTGCTTGATAGATGCATATAGAACTCTCCATCCCACAGATAAAGAACATACATTCTTCTCATAGGCCAATGGAACATTCTCCAAAATTGATCATATCCTAGGACACAAAACAAATCTCAACCTAATCAAAAGTATTGAAATTTGAACTTGTATTTTCTCAGACCACAAGGCACTAAAGGTGGAACTCACCTCTAACAAAAACAATCAACCCCACACAAAGGCACGGAAACTAAACAACCTTCTGTTGAATGACAGTTGGGTGTAGGAAGAAATAAAATAGGAAATAATTAACTTCCTTGAGCACAACAACAATGAAGACACAAGCTACCAAAACCTGTGGGATACTGAAAAAGCAGTTCTAAGAGGAAAATTTATTGCTTTAGATGCCTGCATTCAAAAAACAAAAAGAGAGTGCATCAATAAACTCAAAGGCCATCTTATGGAATTGGAAAAAGAAGAACAATCTAAGCCTAAATCCAGCAGAAGAAAAGAAATATCGAAAATTAAGTCAGAGATCAAAACAAAAGAATCATTCAGAAAATTAATGAAACAAGGGGTTGGTTTCTCAGAAAAAATAAATAAAATAGATAAACCATTGGCCAGACTAATTAGAAATAGAAAAGCAAAATCTCAAGTAACCTCAATCAGAAATTATAAATGGGAAATTACAACTGATGCCACAGAGATACGAGAGATCCTCTCTGAATTCTACCAGAAACTCTATGCCCAGAAATTTTACAATGTGAGGGAAATGGATCAATATTTGGAATCACACTCTCCCCCTAGACTTAGCCAGGAAGAAATAGAGCTCCTGAACAGACCAATTTCAAGCACTGAGATTACAGAAACAATAAAAAATCTTCCAAGCAAAAATGCCCTGGTCCAGATGGCTTCATGCCAGAATTCTATCAAACGTTCAAGGAAGAGCTTATTCCCATACTGCAGAAATTATTCCAAAAAATTGAGGAGGAAGAAATCTTCCCCAACATGTTCTGTGAAGCAAATATCACCCTGATACCAAAACCAGGAAAAGACCCAACTGAAAAGGAGAATTTCAGACCAATTACACTCATGAATATAGATACAAAAATTCTCAACAAAATCCCAGCCAATAGATTACAGCTTATCATTAAAAAAGTCATACATCATGATCAAGTAGGTTTCATCCCAGGGATGCAAGGCTTGTTTAACATATGCAAGTCCATAAACGTTATCCACCATATTAACAGAAATAAAAGCAAAGATCACATGATCCTCTCAATAGATGCAGAAAAAGCATTCAATAAAATCCAGCATTCTTTTCTAATTAGAACACTGAAGAGTATAGGCATATGTGGCACATTTGTGAAACTGACCGAAGCAATCTATGACAAACCCACAGCTAATATTTTACTGAATGGAGTAAAACTGAAAACTTTTCCTCTTAGAACTGGAACCAGACAAGGTTGTCCTCTGTCACCATTACTATTCAATGTAGTGCTGGAAGTTCTAGCCAATCAAATTAGGCAAGACAAGAAAATAAAGTACATCCAAATGGGAACAGAGGTTGTCAAACTCTCCCTCTTTGCTGACAACACGATCTTATACTTAGAGAACCCCAAAGACTCAACCACAAGACTCCTGGAAGTCATCAGAAAATAAGTAATGTCTCAGGATATAAAATCAATGTCCACAAGTCAGTAGCCTTTGTATACGGCAATAACAGTCAAGATGAGAGGATATTAAGGACACAACTCCCTTCACCATAGCTTCAAAGAAAATGAAATACCTAGGTATGTACTTAACAAAGGAGGTCAAGGACCTCTATAAAGAAAATTATGAAATCCTAAGAAAGGAAACAGCAGAGCATATTAACAAATGGAAGAACATACCATGCTCATGGCTGGGAAGAGTCAACATTGTTAAAATGTCTATACTTCCCAAAGCAATCTACCTATTTAATGTCATCCCTATTAAGATACCAACATCGTACTTTCAAGATTTGGAAAAATCTTGTATTTTATATGGAACCAGAAAAAACCCTGTATAACTAAGGCAGTTCTTAATAATAAAAATAACGCTGGGGGCATCACCATACCAGATTTTAGGCTGTACTACAAAGCCATAGTGGTCGAGATAGTATGGTCCTGGCACAAAAATAGAGACATAGACATTTGGAATCGAATAGAAAGCAGGAAATGAAACTAACATTTTACTACCACCAAATCTTCGATAAACCAATCAAGAACATACCTTGGGGGAAAGACTCTCCATTCAATAAATGGTGCTGGGAGAACTGGAAATCCACATGTAAAAGACTGAAACTGGACCCTCACCTTTCTCCACTCACAAAAATTGATTAAAGATGAATAAAGGACTTAAATTTAAGGCATGGAACAATAAAAATCCTCAAAGAAAGCATAGGAAAGACACTGGAAGAGATCAACCTGGAGAAAGCCTTCATGAAGAAGACTGCCATGGCAATTGCAAGAACAACAAAAATAAACAAATGGGACTTAATTAAACTCAACAGCTTCTTTATAGCTAAGGAGACAACAACCAAAGCAAATAGACAATGTACCCAATGGGAAAGGATATTTGCATATTTTGAATCAGACAAAAGCTTGATAACTAGGATCTATAGAGAACTCAAATTAGTCCACATGGAAAAAAGTCAACAACCCCATATATCAATGGGCAAGAGACATGAATAGAACCTTCTCTAAAAAAGATAGATGAATGGCTAACAAACATATGAAAAAATGCTCATCATCCCTAATTATTAGAGAAATGCAAATCAAAACCACCCTGAGACACCATCTAACTCCGGTTAGAATGGCCCACATCACAAAAATCTCAAAACTACAGATGCTGGTGTGGATGTGGAGAGACAGGAACACTTTCATAGTGCTGGTGGACTGCAAACTAATACAACTTTTTTGGAAGAAAGTATGGAGAACCCTTAAAAAACTGAAGCTAGACCTCCCATTTGATCCTGCAATCCCATTACTGGGCATCTACCCAGAAGGAAAAAAATCCTTTTATCATAAGAACACTTGCACTAGACTGTTTATTGCAGCTCAATTTACAATTGCCAAAATGTGGAAACAGCCTAAATGCCCACCAACCCAGGAATGGATTAACAAGCTGTGGTATATGTACATTATGGAATGGAAAAAGATGGAGACTTTATATCCTTTTAACCTGGATGGAAGTGGAACACATTATTCTTAGCAAAGCATCACAAGAATGGAGAAGCATGAATCCCATGTACTCGATTTTGATATGAGGGCAATTAATGACAATTAATGACACGGTGGGGATTGGGGAAGGAGAGAGCAGAGAGAGAAAGAATAATGGAGGGGTAGGGAAAGGAAGAGCAGAGAGAGGTAAGGAGCGAGGGGCATGGGGTCTTGGTGTGTGCCACACCTTTTGGCAGCAAAACACGATTGTAAGAGGGCCTTTAAAAAAAATTGTGGAAATAGTTGTACAGCTATGAATGTACTAAAAACATCTTTGAATCACACAATTGGTGAAAGTTGTGGTCTACAAAATTATATCTTAGTAAAACTACTGTTAAAAAGCTAAGAATCGAGGTTGGCGCCTGTGGCTTAAAGGAGTAGGTTGCCAGCCCCATATACCAGAGGTGGCGGGTTCAAACCTGGACCCAGCCAAAAAAAAAAGGCTAAGAATCAATGAAAATCATTCAGGCAGAATGAACCATCACATTATGGAAACCTCACCAAAGATTTGAAGTCACCTTTGCAGAAGTCAGGGGCAGTCACAGAGACAGGCTTGATTGCTAGCACCTGGGCAAACCAATATTCTGCCCACCATGTTAACTCCATGGGATTACTGTCATTTTTACATTTTTCTTTCTGACATTTAAATATATTGTTCTAAAATTGTACCAATGTTTAAACCTGGCAATAAACCTATGAGCTGGTTGTTCTTCTCTTGTAGACAATAAAACTGAAGTTAAGAAATATCACACAGCAAATACAAGGAAGTGCTTGAATTTGAACTCAAGGATTTGTTTTTTATTTAAAAGGCTAGGTTGTTAATTGTTACTCTAAATTATTGAAACATCTTCTACTATATAACTTTAAAGTGACCTGATACATTATTTTATGTAAGTAATATACTGCATACTTATTTTAGCTCTGCCAAGTACATACCTCATATGAGAAAAAATGTTTTCTGTCTTAACTTTGGCCATAGACTCTCTAAGGCACATTGCCAGTTGGACAAATTTCTCTGAGCACAAACTCATGTATCCAGCAAGAAATTCATCCATCCTCCTAACAGCAAGATAGCATTGAAAACATTGTGATTCTTTTAAAAGGTTGGCAAAACTTTAAACCCCACACACTTAATGGGCTGCCTTTTGATCATGTTCCAAGGCTACCAAAGACACTCATTTCCAAATACACTAACCAATTGAGAAGTGGCAAAAAGATGATGTGCAGATCATGGTGAAGTGTTAGATCATGTTGCTAATATGAATAGTACCAGCAGGAAACATTCACATGACAACAGAATAACTGGGCTTTGCAGCGTCTGACACCCAGTCAGCAAGTACTTTCCTTTCCCTTGTTGAGTTGAGAAGGCAGCATGTTCTAGCAAGGAGGCCAGTGTGTAAAGGAAGTGTCACCATCCCAAAACCTCACCAGATCTGCATGGAAGGTCAGGAACCTACATTTCTACCGGGCTCACATATACCAGTGATACCCTTGGGTTTCATCACCTACAATTATTTTCCAGTTATTTGAATAGGAGTTCAGATTTGTGAAGGTTAATGGAATGCTTCATTTAGCAATAGTAATTCTCCCCTTTGCCATGGGCCAGAGGCAGGGAAAAGGATGACCCTGTGAACTTCTTGCTCGGCCCCTTGCCCTCCACTGTTGTTGTTCTGTGCACTGTTTATCTTTCTCATTGCCATGGTAACTTGCTCCCAGACCTCTTCTGAGGAATGTCTTCCAGTTGTGTTAAATTGGAAGTTCCTTTCTGACATGTGAAATTCTGCTCATTATAACTCAGGAGAGACCAGGAGACTCTCAATCAAAAAAAACACCTAAATAATGTGTTTTTTATAATAATTCCTGCTAAACACATAGCAGGAAAGTCAGTTTTTCTTCTGCATTGTCCCCAAATTGGTCTACTGGACTCTAACATACCATGTCTTCTAATTGTGATTGTATTACTTCTCAAAATGGACTTGAGGATGGTTTAATCAAATTTATTTCATGGTTCTCTGAGATGATGTTTTAAGGAAAATTATAAACAGGTTGCTCAAACTATTTAAAAAAACAAAAAAAGACTCCGGGTGGTGCCTATAGTTTAGTGATTGGCGGGTTCAAACCTGACCTGGGCCATCTACACAAAAATGACAACTGCAACAACAACAAAAAAATAGCCAGGCGTTATAGCAGCCTCCCATAGTCCCAGTTACTTGAGAGGCTGAGGCAAGAGAATTACTTAAGCGCAAGAGAGTTGGTGGTTGCTGTGAGCTGTGATGCCACGGCACTTTACCCAGGGCGACAGCTTGGGACTCTGATTAAAAAAAAAAGACTCTGGCATGGTCTAAACCCTGTTAGTGTCTTGCTTTTCTGAGAATAGAAATGATAAGATATAAGGCACATTGGGTTTTCAAGAAATAACTAAGAAATGGCCATGAATCTGAACCTGGATACCAGAGGCAGAGGGTATATGCACACATGCAGGAGACAGAACATGAGAATATGATGGACACCTCATTCAGCTCCTGTAGTATAAGAAAGAAGAACCGGCTTGGTGCCTGTGGCTCAACGGGCTAAGGCACAGCCACGTACACCTGAGCTGGCGGGTTCGAATCCAGCCTGGGCCCGCCAAAACACAATGAAGGCTGCAAACAAAAATGACCAGGCATTGTGGCGGGCACCTGTAGTCCCAGCTATTTGGGAGGCGGAGGCCGGAGACTTGCTTGAGCCCAGGAATTGGAGGTTGCTGTGAGCTGTGATGCCACAGCACTCTATCCAGGGCAAGAGCTTGAGGCTCTGTCTCAACAAAAAAAAAAAAAAAGAAAGAAGAACTGTGTGCTTTTACCAGAAAACACAGCCCTGGGGAGAACCATTTCTATACAGGCACAGTGTTAGTAAGATGAGAACTGGGAAAATGATGTCAGGGTTCTTTAAACTCTATTTCAGGGGTAATTCTATCCTTTCCTCACAGTAAAAGGAAGAACTAGACTCTCAAATATTAGTCTTTTTTTTTCTTTCATAGGGGTACAATGTGATGTTTCAAAACATATATAAGTTGTATAGTTGTATAATGATCAAATCAGGGAAATTAGCATATCTATCACCTCAAACATTATTTCTCTGTGGTGAGAACATACAGAATCCTTTATAATACTTTACTGTTGACAACAGTAGTCACTATACTATGTAACAGGATGCTGTAAATGTCTTCCTTCCTTTTTTTTTTTTCCTTTTGAGACTGGGACGTTTCTGTCTCCCAGGCTAGAGTGAAACAGTATCATCATAGCTCATAGCAACTTCAAACTTGGGGGCTCAAGTTATCCTCCTGCCTTGGCCTCTGGAGTAGGTGGGATAGCACCCAGCTAATTTTTCTACTTTTAGTAGAGATGAGATCTCACTCTTACTCAGGGTGGTCTTGAACTCCTGGCCTATCAAATGGTAGAATTTGGGGCATGATGAGTCACTGGGCCTGGCTGAAAAGAGATTTTGTGCCCAGTGCCCACCCTTTCCCCGTCTTCTCCTCCCCAGTTCCTGGTAATCACTTTTCTGCTCTCTAGTTCTGCCATCAACTTTGTTATATTCCACACACAAGTGAGAACATCCAATATTTGTCCTCTAGGCTCATTCATGTTACCTCATCTTTTCTTTTTTGAAAAATACAACTCTATTATTTCATTATCACATATAAAATAGTAATAGGAATTCATTATTGTCATATATAAATGTCAGTTTCCCATTGTATCATTTTTTACTGTTTGTTTGAAATAAGATCCAAATAAAGTTCT
Organism: Arctocebus calabarensis; assembly: GCA_963573935.1. NCBI lineage: Eukaryota > Metazoa > Chordata > Mammalia > Primates > Lorisidae > Arctocebus > Arctocebus calabarensis. Next base: position 8,464 of record CAUYON010103404.1, read on the forward strand.
TACCTTCTACTTGGTTGATATCTTTTTCTTTACTGTCTTATTAAATTTTATTTTGGATTGTGATGTCTTGATACATTTTTACATTACAGAATGATTAAATCAAGCTAATCAATAAATGTATCACCTCACATACTTACCATATTTTTTAAGTACACATTTAGTAAGGTGTCAATGATCAACAATTGGAATATTCCACACCTTCTGTGACAAGCAAAAACCCTATAATGAAATGATCCCTGGAACAGAAACCAAGAGACTGATATTTTGAGTACAGCTCTTCCTCATACCAACTAGTGGCCTGAGACAAATCACAATCTCGCAGCATCTTGACATATAAAATGGAGTAAGAGTGTCAGCTCCCCACACCTCACAGGGCTAAATGATGACCCCATGAGCCAGTATGTGTGAGAGGCATGCCTCGCCTTGGCACACTCCGTACACAGAAATCACCTGGAAAGTCTTGTTAGGTTGCAGGTTCTGATTTTATAAGTCTAGGATGAGGCCCAAGATTCTGCATTTCCAACAAATTTACAAAACCCCATTGAAGACAGGCCAGGAAATACTCAAAAAAGGCTGAAAATCCTCAATAACATGTGTGAATTATTCATATAATGAAATTAGTTTTTAAAAATCAGGATAATTCAGATTTATCTCCTCAGGAAAATTAATTTTAAAATGTCTTACCAGACAGGGATTCATGAATTCTTCTAAATACACCCGACACAGTCTACGATCCCAGCCATCTGTGATGTGGCCTCCATACATAATCTCACCAAAGAGATAACGGAGGTCTTCCCAAGGGACCTTGGGGGAAAATCACATAGTGTTTACTTCTGCACCCAGGGTATCTGCCACAGAGAAGCCAGTTGGTGGCCCATGCCCCTCTAACACAATGCCCTTCAAGCCCCCATCAAAAGGAGCATTTAAAGTGGTTCAGAAATTGTCTAAGTTTCTGTGTAGAATTTCTTGGGAGAATTTATTTTCTGTATTTTCCAATGCATTCAGGAAAAATTCATTAGCACTGATCTTTTAATGACAGTTTTGAAGGAAAATGAATTATTCCTAGAAGACGTGCAGGGAAAGTTTCTTCGACCAAAATTGTATGCAAAGTGAAAGAATGGTGGTTCACAGGACCTCTGAAATAGTACATATTTTTTATTGTCTGATTTGTATCACTTTTTATTATCTGATTCAGGAAATGAAAGAAACATCCACACAATTTGAATTTGGGAGAAGTGCAGACAAACAAATCTTCTTGCTATAGGTGGATTTGAGGATTTGGTTCATGGCATGATGGCCTTACTGACTGTTCTCAGGGCTGCACCAGGTTTTATACAAGTAATCACTGTATCACCCCTTTATTTGGCTTAGCAGGGTTTGAAGACTCTCTTTGCCCCCCCTTTAACTTCTTCTAGGTTTGCAAAACATGCCAGTGTGTGATGAAACCTTTCTAGACAGGAACCTTTATACCCTCGGGGGCAGTAAACTGCCTCCCAGCAGTTCAAGTAAAAACATAATTATAGCCTTCACTCCTTGCATGATGTGACAGAATACAACAAGTAAAATTGCTTCAACTATTCTAATATATTTGCTGTGAGTTTATTTGAATTTGAATAAATGGATCTCAAATATGTCTTTCTTTTAAAGCTGGTTTGAAGTGAAAGAAAAAGAAACATGCTCTCTGCACCACTCCGTGGCCTACCTTCCAAGCAGCTGAAATGGATAGGAAACAAAGACTTCTTAATTTTATTTCTCTTTCTGAATACATTCAATGCCTGCTATACGTTTTAATATTTGATATGTATCTTCCTTAAAATTTTACTCAGCTAGGGACCTGTTCTTTTAATAATTTATTCTCTTTCCCCAAATCCTTGTCTTTGCTTTTTACATATCCTTTCTTGAAACGGGTGTTTTGCACAACCAAACTATGTGCACATACTAATTTAATTCCCAAATTCTGAAAGCTTCCTTTGTGATGTTCAACAAATGACTCAGGTCAGGACATTTGAGAGACATGAGAATATGTTAATAACCTAAGTTTGTGTTGTCTTAGAACCCCAGTGAGAAAAGAAGCAAGATTAACAGCACAAACTCAAATGGCCAACTGGTGTTGCCAAGACTCAAGATGTGAGAGCTGGAAACAAATACAAGTGTCAGCTGCTCTCTTCCTCCTTTTCATTTCTTTTTTTTTTTTAATAATTTTATTGAATCATAATTCTGTACATTGGTGCAATCATAGGGCATGATTCATATACATTCAGAAATGTTTTCATCATACTGTTACAGATAGCCTTCTTGGCATTTTCTTGATCACTATATAAAGACATTGATACTCTACATTTAATAAGTTTCCCCAGTAACCTGCTAAGATGCACCGTAGGTGTACTCCCACCAATTGCCCTCCCTCCACCCGTACTCCCCCCTCCCCCTCCCCTTCCTTTCCCCTTTCCCTGTATTCCTGTGATAGAGACCATCTATAGCAAACCCACAGCCAATATCGTACTGAATGGAGTTAAATTGAAACCATTTCCACTTAGATCAGGAACCAGGCAAGGTTGCCCATTGATTCCATTGCTCTTCAACATCGTAATGGAAGTTTTAGCCATTGCAATCAAGGAAGAAAGGGCGATCAAGGGTATCCACATAGGGTCAGAA
>CAUYON010103405.1:0-15965 GCA_963573935.1 Arctocebus calabarensis
ACAGGGAAAGAGGAGAGGGAAGGAAGGGGAGGGAGAGGGTGGGGGGAGATAGGACAAAGGGTGAGATCACATGTGTGGTACATATTTGAAGAGTCAGGAGAAAACTTCTAAATACGGATCAAAAATGTTTTCACATAGTAAGGAGAAAATCTCATGAATGTTATGTCAATCAGGTTGATAAAAATATCTCAGATTGCATGTGAAGCCCGCACACTGTACCCCATGATTGAACTAATGTACACAGCTATGATTCGATAAAAAATAATAATAAATAAAATAAATAAATAAATAAATAAAATTTACTCTAACAATTTTGAAATGTATAATACACTATGACTCATCATATTAATATTATATATTATTAACTATATTCCCCATGATATGTAACAATCATCTCCCCTCCCAAAATACCCTATTCCTCCTGACTGTGCTTTTGTGCCTTTTGACTCTCATATCCCTGTTCCCTATACTGCTGACCCCTGTAACCAACATTCTGCTCTCTGCTTCTATGAGTTAGATTGTTTTGGATTGCAAAACAAGTGAGTATATGCACTATTTGTCATTCTGTGCCCAGCTTACTTTGCTCAATTCTATTTGTGTTGTTGCAAATGATAGAATTTCCTTTTTTAAGGCTTAATAATGTTCCATTGTATAATGTTTCTTTATCCATTTTCTTTATCCACATTTCTTTATCCATTCATCTGCTGATAGACACTTAGTTTGATTCCATAGCCTGACTACTGTGAATAGTGATGTGATATACAAGGAGTGTATATATCTATTAGACAAACTGATTACAGATCTTTGTGATAAATACACAGATTTCTGGATTATAAGATAATTCTATTCTGAGGTTTTTGAGGAACCCTCCAGATTTTCAATAACACCATATTAATTTACACTCCCACCAACCTTTCTCCACATTTTCACCAACATTTATCTTTTGGCTTTTCAATAACAGCCATTCTGACAGGTATAAGATGATATCTCATTGTGGTTTTAGTTTGTATTTCCCTAATGATTAGTGATATTGAGCATTTTTTAATATGTCTACTTTTGAGAAATATCCATTAGGGTCTTTTGCCCATTTTTTAATATGGTTATTTGTTTTCTTGCTATTGTGTTGTTTGAGTTTCTTATTTTTTATATCAACCCCTTATCAGATATATAGCTTGAAAGTATTTTTTCTCAACTCACACTATTAATTGTTTCCTTTACGGTGCAGAAGCTTTTTAGTTTATTGTAACCTATCTGAATATTTTTTGCTTTTATTGCCTGCTTTTGCAGGGGTCCAACAAATTGTTGCCATAGGCAACATACTATAGGTTTTCTGCTTTGTTTTCATCTAGTAGTTTTACCATTTCTGGTCTTGCGTTTAATTCTTTAATTCATTTTGACCTGGTTTTTATATATGATGTGAGATAAAAGATCAATTTCATTTTCTGCATTTGGATATCTAGTTTTCTCAGGATCATTTATTGAAGGAACTATTCTTTTCTTGTATATGTTTGGCACTTTTCTAGAAAATTAATTAACCCTATATAGACAGGTTTATTTCTGGGCTTTCTATTCTGTTCCATTGGTAATATACCTATTTTTATGTCAGTACTACACGATTTTAATTATGATAATTTTGTAGTCATTTGAAATCAGGTAGTGATATACCTGGCTCCATATGATTGTTTTTCCTATTTGCAGAAAAAATGATGTTGAAATTTTGATAAGGATTGCATTGAATCTGTAGATTTATTTGGGTAGGGTGTATGTTTTTAACAATATCAATTTTTACAGTTCATGAACATAAATACCTCCAAAACAAACAACAACAAAAAGAAAACCCTACTAATGGAGTAAGCAAGAGAAAAAAATAAAAAGCATCAAAATAGAAAAGGAAGAAGTTGGTGTTTGCTGATGACATGATCTAAAAACTCCATGAAGAACTTTTAGAACTGTTTACATTGACTGAATAATATAAAGTTGCAGGATACAGAGTTCACACACATGAGGCAGTCGTGTTTCTATACACTAATAACACATTCACCCCCAAATAAGTCAAGAGCATAATCCTTTTTATAATAGCTACCAAAAAAAAAAAACTTACAAATTTAACCAAGGAGCTGAAAGATTTGTACACCAAAAACTATAAAATGTTGATGAAAGAAATAAAATGTAAATAAATAAATGAAATAAATAAAATAACAAAGGTATAAATGAAGGTATTAACACCCTTTTACTGTAAAAAGGTGTTAAATTTGTTAAATGCTTTTTCTCCATCTAATTAGATGGATCATACAGTTTCCTTCATTTTGTTAACATGATGTATCACATTTATTGATTTGCATATGCTAAACCATTTTTGTATCCCAGGCATAAATCCCACTTGATCATGTTTAATGATGTTTAAACGTGTTGTTGAATTTGGTTTGTTAATATTTTGTCAAAGATTTTTACATTTATGTTCAAACTTTTTCTTATAATATCTTTGACCAGCTTTGGTATCAAGGTAATGCTGGCCTTGTAAAAAGAATTTGGAAGTAGACCTTAGTTTAGTTTAGGCAGACCTTAGTTTATAAACACCCACTGACATATAACTCACACTTACAAATGGAGGCTATAACAGGTAATAGGCAAATGTACCTGTTTCAACTTACAAACAAATTCAACTTAAGAACAAACTGTATTCATAGCCCAGGGACTACTTGTATTTCCTTTTTAATTTTTTGGAAAAGTTTGAAAATGATTGGTATTAAGTTTTCTTAAACTGCTAGAATTCAGTAGTGTACCCATCAGGTCCTGGGTTTTTCCTCGATAGAAGACTTTTATCAATGATTCAATCTCATTATTTATTATAAGTCTTTTCAGATTTTCTATTTCAGGCTTAGTAGATTGTGTAAGTCTAAGAATTTAACCATTTCTTTTAGGTTATCTTATTTGGTGGCACATAACTGTTTATAATAATCTTTTGTGCTCTTTTCTACTTCTGTGGCATCAGTTTAATAAGTCCACTTCTGTTTCTGATTGTAATTATTTGAATCTTCTTTCTTTATTTCTTAATTAGTCTAGGCAAATATTAGTTGATTTTGTTTATCTTTTTAAAAAAACAAATTCTTAGTTTTGTTAATATTTTGTATTGCTTTTCTATTTCATTTATTTCTGCTCTTATCTTTATTTTTTTCCTTTGACTAACTTTAGGCTTGGTTTGGTCTTGTTTTTTCACTTCCTTGAGGATTAATTTTGGTTAAGATCTTATTTTAATATAGGTATTCATCCCTTATAGGTATTTTCTATCCATTAAGTCATGTATGTTTTTATCAGAAAAATAATCATTTTATATTCAAGGTAATTATTGATAGGTAAGGATGTGCTACTGACTTCTCTTAGTTGTTTTCTGATTAGTTTATAGATACTTTCTTCCTCTTTCACTGTGTTCTTTTGTGATTTGGTGAGTCTTTGTAATAGTATGCTTTGAATCCTTTCTATTTTTGTTTTGTGCTTCTACTAACAATTTTTTTGCTTTGTGATTACCATGCTGTTTAAATATAACTTCCTAGACCTATAACATGCTATTTCAAACTAATAACAAATTAACTTTGATTGCATACAACTCTACACTTTTACTCTCCCTGAATTTTTGTTTGTGATATCAAAATTTACATAATTTTTCAATATGTAATATATCTCTTGGCAATTTATTTTAGTTACAGTTATTAATAGTTCAGGTTTTTAACCTTTATACTAAGCATTAAATTGCTTTATACATTATGATTACAGTCCTAGAATATTCTGTACATGACTCTGAATTATTTATATCATTGCATTTGTGGTTGTATACATTTTATGTTACTTAGTGGCAGCTTTTTCTTTCAGCTTAAATAACTCCCTTTACTAATTCCTAAAAGTTAGATCTAGTCGTGATAAACTCTTTTCTTGTCTAGAAAAATTTTTATTTTTCCTTCATTTGTGAATGATAGTTTAGCTGGGCGAAGTATGCTTGGTTGTTAGTTTTTTTTACCCCCTCAGCTCTTAAATATAACATCCCACTGTCTTGGCCTACATAGTTTTGCTGATAACCATATCATTACTTCTTTGTGATGTGTTTTTCTTATCTCTTCCTGCTCTTGGAATTGGTTCTTCGTCTTTGACTTTTGATAGTTCAATGATTACATGTCTTGGTGAATTCCTCTTCAGGCTGAATTTTGTTGGAGACCTCTAGACTTCCTGCACCTGAATGGTGGCATCTATGCCCAGATTAGAGATATTTTTAGCAATTATTTCTTTAAATATTATCTCTGCCTCTTTTCCCTTTCTTAAAAGTTTCTTCTTAAATACCTATATGTGGAGTTTTGGTCTGTTGATGTTGTACCATAATTTCTGTAGACTTTCTTCATTTTTTTTTCATCATTCATCTGTTTTGCTCCTCATTTCAAATGTTCCACCCTTGAATTCACTGATTATTTCTTCTGCTGCTGAAACTTTCTATTGAATTTTTCCTTTTAGCCATCATAGTTGTCATCCCTAGGAGTATTTGGTTTTTAAAATTTTTTTTTTTTTTGTCAAATTTCTTGCTTTCTCCAGGTATTTTTCTTCCAGATTTCATTTAATTTTCTATCTATATATTCTTATAAGTCACTGTACTTAATTGAGAGGAATATTAAGAATTGCTCATCAGCCAATTATAAATTTCCATTTCATTAGATGCACTATTTTCACTTTTGTAGGTGTCTGTAGTTTTTGTGTATGTCTGTGTGTGTGTTTTCTTTCTTTGACTGTGTTATAATGTCCTAATAATTGGTAGTTCTTTCTTGTGTCCTTGCATTGTTTTCTATACATTTAAGGTGACAGCCCCCTCTTCCAATCATTACAGATGTTTTTGGCAGGGATAGACCTATGGTATTTAGCTTAACCTATTATTCTGGAAGGCCAGCTGGTTATTACCATGGACAGGGACCGCTTACTATGAGTTCTTTAGTTGTCTAGGCTGCTGCCTTTACTCTGATATTGGGTGGCACTTTTGGCCTCTAGCTGGCAAGATCACTAACTGAGTTCTGCAATTAGGCAGAGCTGCTGGGTGGTACTGCAATGGTTTCTGGTCAGGCCTATCACAGGATGTGTACCCTGGCCAGATAATTTCTCTATTTGGGATCTGCAGTTGGGCAAGGGTATAGACTGGGCTTTTAAGGTGCATAGTTATTCATAGTCACTGGGCAGGATCAGAGGTTATACTTCTTAGAAATGCATGATTGAAGACTGCTTATCTGTCAGGGTACGGCCATGGAGTGGGATTTTGGTTATGATAAACTTCTCTTACCTCCCAAACCAAGTAGGTCTAGCCTCTATGCTTCTCTAAATGAGCAGTGGTAGGCATCTCCCTATCTGGATAGGGTCATTGAGCCGATTTTTTTTATTAAATGGATCCATTGTTTGGCTTACCACATAATGCAGGTCTACTTCCTATGCTTATTTAAATGAGCAAAGGGTAGCATCTTTTCCTGGGCAGGGCCATTGGTGTGACTCTGAGACTGGGTATGAAGACTAGCCATCTAGAGTCTCAGGCTGTTGAACTTCTCTCAGTGTTTCTAAAGGTAACCACCTTTGCAAATGGGCTGTGAAGGCTGGTATTTCTAATCAAGTGCTATGATCGACAGGAACACAAATGTACCACCAAGATTTGTGACCTGCTCACTATGACCTCTGACATCTTTCTTTGTTTCTACCTGATTCCAATTTATATAACCATGCCACTGCCTCTAGTGTTGCCTATGAAGTAAAATCAAAGCGGGTATCCTTTGAAGCATCTTGAAATTCTAGATAAGCCTCCAGTTCCCTTTCACCCCTGTAGAAACTATAGGCTCAGGGAAATCCTCTATAGCTGGCCTGTGCTGAGGAAGGAAAGATGATACACTTGAAGTGAGAACTCTCTTCTATCCTGCTAATTTGGTTTTCATCCAGTTCTACAAACCATGCAGGTGTCTCAGGCTTGTTAAGTATTGAGCTTCTCAAAAAGATATTCTGGTCTTTGGGTAGTTGCTAGTTTAACTCTGTAGGGGCAGAAGGAAAGTGAAGCATGAGACATTTGACTCTGCCATCTTGCTGACATCCTTCAGTGTGCAGAAAATTCTTGATGTTGTATTTGAAACAAATGTTTCTTGAGTCATAAAAAATGTATTTTTATAGGGTCTTTTAAAATTTAATTATCATTTCTGTGGCCTGAAAATTGCTCTAGCAAACTTGATGCACTTCCAGACTGAGATCAGAGAGCATATAAACAATGGTGATGATACAGCCCAAGGGCCACCCCTGCATGTTTTAAGAATGGAACTCAGGTAAACAACCACTTTTCTTTTCAGCTTCTGAGAAAAGAAGAAAATAATTTTTCATTCTATCTCCATGGCCAGATTCCAGCTGTTAAAGAGTTTCCCCAGGAATTAAAAAAAAATACCAAAAGCCCAAAACAAATCATAGGTAATTGCTATATGCCTCTAGTTATTTTTGATCATAGACATACATAGCTCATTTTGTCTTTATCAACTTGACAACTTGCTTATATAGATCTGATATAAAGAAAACCAACTTTGTATCTAATGCAATAGAGTAAAAATAGAAAGATATATCCAGTTCATCACAAGCTTTTGCTGTGATAGCAAGATCTGCTACCTATGGCATATAGTTCACACATTATGATGTAGTTGTTTTTGGAGAACACTTAGAGATCTAAAAATAGATCTGCCATTCGATCCCACAATTCCTCTTCTATATCCAGAAGACCAAAAATCACATTATAACAAAGATATTTGTACCAAAATGTTTATTGCAGCCCAATTCATAATTGCTAAGTCATGGAAGAAGCCCAAGTGCCCATCGACCCACAAATGGATTAATAAATTGTGGTACATGGAATACTATGCAACCTTAAAGAAAGATGGAGACTTTACCTCTTTCATGTTTACATGGATGGAGCTGAAACATATTCTTCTTAGCAAAGTATCTCAGGAATAGAAGAAAAAGTATTCAATGTACTCAACCCTACTATGAAGCTAATTTATAGGTTTCATATGAAGGCTATAACCCAACTAGTACAAGAATATGGGGAAAAGGGAAAGGGAGGGAGGTTGGGTAATTGGTGGAGCCACACCTATGGTGCATCTTAGGGGGTATAGGCAAAACTTACTAAATGCTGAATACAAATGTCTTCATATAGTGATTGAAAGGCCATGAAGGCTCTGTTAAACAGTTTGATGAAAATATTTCAGATTGTATATGAAGTCAGCACATTATGCCCCATGACTGCACTAATGTACACATGTACCACAACTTATTAATCCATTCATGGGTCAATGGGCACTTGGGCTTCTTCTACAACTTAGCAATTATGAATTGGGCTGCAATAAACATTCTGGTACAGATATCTTCTTATAATGTGATTTTTGGTCTTCTGGATATATATCTAGTAAAGGAATTATTGGATTGAATGGCAGGTCTATTTTTAGATCTCTAAGTATTCTCAGAACATCCATCCAAAAGGAAAATATTAGTTTGAATTCCCACCAGCAATGTAGAAGTGTTCCCTTTTCTCCACATCCACGCCAGCATCGCTGGTTTGGGGATTTTGTTATGTGGGCTAATCTTACTGGAGTTAGATGATATCTCAAAGTAGTTTTGATTTGCATTTCTCTGATGATTAAGAATGGTGAACATTTTTTCATGTGCCTGTAGGCTGTGTGAAAGAATATGAAGAAATACCCGTAATTCTATTCCTGAAAAATAAAAACACTTAACATTTTGTTATATATCTTCCAATGACTTTTTTTCTGTTTGTAGACATAGAAATACTTTCCCACAAAATTTTAATCATATAATGTATACTGTTCTCTATAATACTATATTTTATGGCTTCATAGTATTTACTTTAATATAGCCTAATTTATGTTACAAATTATATGTTGTTTTATATTACTGGTATTCCCTAATGTTCAAAACTGTAAACAAATATTATCCCTGCATGTAAATTCATGGGCGCATATTTGGTTATTTAAGATATATTTATAGAGTAGAATTATTAGTGAAAAATAATAAATATTCTGAACATGTGTTTATTTATGATTTAATTAATTATATATATCTTTATAATTATTATTAATAGATACAAGTTGGAATTTCAAATGTTAAAAAAGTCAAAATTAAATTAAAAGTCATCTTAAATTCTATCACTATTATATTTGTGCCCAATATTATATTTTTCATTATTTTTCTAGACTTCGGATGGCTATACTTCTTGTGTGTATAGAAGGGGTACACTCAAGGTCATGTTAAATAAGCAATATTAAACTATTTTTTTTCACTCCACAATTTCTCATGGATATGGTTCTATATTGATAAAGATAGTATATTATTTTTATATTTTTAAATAAAAATGGTAATAATTTTTAACCAATCTCAAGTGATAAAATTTTTTGTTTGTTTCTAGTTTTTCTCTCATTAAATAATGTTAGAGGACTTAGTGTATGTATATAAAATAGTGTGTGTATGTAAGATACTTGTGTGTGTTTGTGTATATATGACTTTTGATATTTGACTAGTAATGTCTTTGAAATGAATTCTTGATATGTTTTCTAAGCTAAAGAATATGTGTATGCATGGTTGTTTACTGAGATAAAGGATATATAATCATATAATACATACCATATATTTTTCTATTATATATAGTTTATGTTTTGTTAGATAGATAATATCTCCTGGGTATTAAAGTATCATTTTCAAAAACCTTAGCTGCTGTTTAATATTATCAATATTTAAAATTTTTACTGGTTGGAAATGTAAAAATAATGAAAGCTATTAATCTTTTATAATTTGGGGAGTTTATATTGTGCTAAAAAATTCTCCATTCTAAGATGTTAAATTATATTCACCAATATTTTCTTCTAATACTTTATTTAAACATTGAACACTGATGAAGCTATAATTAAATTTGGTATAAGGAACCAGGTTAACATACAATTCATTTCCTCAAATGATTGGCTAGTTATCATAACACTATTTTTAGAAAGTCATCCTATCCCAACTGTCCTAGTTTTCTAGGACTGCTATAATATATATAATATATAATATAATATAATTTTGCTACCAAAAGCAAAAAATGTATTGCCTCACTGTTTTGGAGACTAGAAGTCCAATATCAAGGTACCAGCAGGGTGGGTTTGTTCTGACGATTATAAGGAAGAATTGCTTTCATGCCTCTCTCCTAGTGTCTGGGGTTTGTTGGCAATTTTTGGTGTCCTGCAGCTGTGGAATGTCACTCCAATTTCATCAGTTTCTTTTGTTCTACAATAACACAGCATCTGAGACTAGATAATTTATTAATAAAAGAAATTTATTTTTCACAATTCTGAAGGCTAGGAAGTTGAAAATCAAAGTGCTGGCAGTTTCTGTGTCAGATGAGGGCTGCTCTATGCTTTTTAAGATGGCATTTTTAACATCACATTCTCTGGAGGAGAGGAATGCTATGTCCTCACAGGGTAGAGCAAAAAAGATGAGCATGAAGGGATGAACTATGCCCATCAAGTCACTTTATATGGTTATTTAATTCAATTCCTGAGAGAGAATCCCTCATGACTCAATTACCCTCCAAAGGCCATGCCTCACAAGGCAAGCTTGAGTCATTGGTGGAGATCTATCAAAGTTAGCCCTAGACCTTACTATTCACTCGAAAGCTATTGGATACCTTTGACTTCAACTTGCCTTTAGAAGAACTAATAGTGAAGTGTTATTTCAAAGTCATTTCTAGAATCTCTGAACTCATCATTCTCAGTGATTATATAAACATAAGGATTACCTTCATGGCCAGTCCACATGATAATATCTATAATACAGTAAGGTGTGTCATTAGGATTTATTGTTAATATCTGAATATTACTTTCCAAATATACATGAGTATTCCAAATGTATGCTGGTGTTAAAATCTTCTATTAGTCTAGTCTGTTCTTGAATTCTATTAATTATATTATAAAACGGTAACATATGTGTATGTTTTTATCAAAACGTTAATATGTAATAATTTATAATTATAGAAACTATTTTATATGAATAAACAATTAATAAGGAGGTAAATATTAGGGAATAAAAGGAAGCCTGGACAGGAACAAGAAAAAACATTGGAACCAACAGAAAAAAATACAAAGTGACCAAACATGCCCACGGAGAGGTACAGTCTCAGAAAAGACCTGAGATGACCTTAAGCTTACTACTAAGTCTTCTCCTGGCCACACAGATAGCCTACAGAAATAAATAAATAATGAAACTAAAAAATAGCAAACCTTGAGAAAGGGGGGAGAATCTGATTTCTAAAATTAGCACATTCTTAAATTAAAGATCAAGTTTTCAATAAAAAGTTACAAAGCATATAAAAAAACAGGAAATTATGATTTATTCAAAGGAAAAAATAAACTCAACAGAAATAATCCCTGTAAAGGACCTTATGGCAGATGTTCAAAAATCTAAAAAGAGTTGTGAACAAAATCAAGAAAACAATGTATACACAAAATGAAAATATTGATAAAGAGATAGAAAACCTATAAAAAATCAAAAAGAAATTATGGAGCTCAAAAATAACTGAAATGAAAAATTCACTAGAAGAATTCAAAGGCCAAGTTAAGTAGGTAGAAAAAAAGAATCAGTGAATTTGAAGATAAAACAGTGAAAATTATCAAATCTGAGGAACAGAATGAGAAAAATAATTAGATAAAAGTAAATAGAGCCTAAGGAAATTGTGGAATATCATCAAGCCAATCAAAGTATATATTGTGGGAGTCCCAGATGGAGAATACAAAAAGAAAAAGGCAGAGAGACTATTTGAAGAAATATTAGGTTATTAAGTATGAAATGTTCAATTTCCTTAAATAATAAGTTTAACAGTTGATACTTAGGACATTTCACTTTGCCACTTACAGTTTTATATTTATTTTATTGTGAAGGTACCTCTTCATTCTTTCAAATGCACATTGTGCTACATACCTCACTGCTAAATATCACTACGGTCACCTTCAAAATACTCCCCTTAGCCATCTGGCATCCATAGTGACATTTAGCAAGGGGACGTGTAGCACGTTTTTAATGATGAATTTGTGAACTTGTATATCTGATCTTGTATAATGACAGCATGATGATCAATCCAGAAAAAGAGTTCCAAAATTGCATCGAAGGATGGTGTAGGTGCTGGTGTCATAGCTTCCCAAGGGCAGTATCCCAAGGGCGACTATACTGACAGTCAGCAAATGTAGCACTTTTTCTAGGATGAGTTCATGAACTTGATTGTCTGACTTCATATGCACAATGCTCTATCCAAGAATAAAATAAGGAAATTATAACACATGCTACAGTATGGATGAAACTTGAAGACATCATGTTAAGTGAAATAAGCCAGTCACAAAAGGGCAAATATTATATGATTTCACTCATAGGAGGTAGAGTAGTTAAAACCCTAGAGACAGAAAATAGAGTGATAATTGCCAGGGACTGAAGAGTAGAGACTGGAGAATTATTGCTTAGTAGCTACAGAATTTCAGTTCCACAGTATGAAAACAGTCATACAGGTGGATGGTGGTGGCAATGATTGCAATGCATGTTTTTGTACACTTGAATTGTACATACAAACCAGTTAAGATAATAAATTTTATGTTACATCTATTTTACCACAATAAAAAGAAATTAGGAAAAAAAAACCTAGCTTGATAGGAAACTCCTCCACATAAAGGTCACAGCGAAATCATAATTGGGAAGAGATGGGCATTTTTCATTTGAATAGAATACTTTCTTCTAGAATTACATATAAATATATAAACAGCTCACATTTGGCTACAACTTAGATTTTGAAAATCATGATTGCTTTGCCCACTCCAATTAAAGAATACAGAGAAAAACATAAACACATGAATACATTGCAGAAACACTATCAAAAATTATATAGCAAATCCAGATGAGTAGAGTCACCCATGTATATTAGAGATAACTGAGGTGAAAGAGATGGAAATTTGTATAAAAGTCTAATATGTTGCTGATTTCTTTTCTTCTTATCTGGATGTGAAAAACATTAATAATGTTAGGGAAAGTATTTGTGGAGGGAATAGAAAATGAAGAAACCCCTTTAAAATAATATGTCAATTTCATTTTGGATTCTACCACCAAAGATCTTTGAAGATGTTCTTATATTCATTGTCAGAATGAATAGCATCTATGAATTTCTAGAACCTCCAATGAATTAAAAACATATATGAATGAAAACAGAACATTCACATTTGGTCTTTTCCCAGAAAGCCCTGAACCAGTTTTTTGTTGTTGTTGTTGTTTGTTTGTAACAGTCATTTGTAACCAATGCAGTTGAAAACTCAGCAAACACTCAAAAGGCTTTGCATCACATATAGAAAAGTGTTTTCCATGTCTAAACCTTCATGACAAAGTGGTGGGTAAGTTTATTGATGATGTTGAACTCATAGTCAGTTTATGTTTGTCACAGCTGGGAAATCTGGTCAGGTCTTGGCTTTGAATCAGCTCTGTGGCCTAAGCCCAGACACCACTGTACTTTACACAGGCCCCCTCTGCTAATCCGAGGGTGTTTCTTTGGCAAGTTGAAAGGACCTGTCCTACTTAAGGAGTAAACTTTAATGTGGAGTTGCTTCTCCTATGGACTCACAATTTCTGCCTTGCCACTGGATGATGACAGTGACTAAAAGCGCAACTGATTTAGTGACAGAAAGGAAACATATTTAAGTAGATGATAAGAAAGGAAGGCTCATATGTCCTAACTGTAAAGTAACAAGTGGATGATATGACAGGTTTAACGCATGATCTGAACTATCTGCTATTTTGAATATTTACTATAGTAGTTCATTACTGTGAAGGGTACAGCCTAGGCCCTATATCCAGCTTTCTGTAACTTTCTGCTCAGGAGGACAGTTGCTTTAAAACCCTTCTCTATTATTTACTTATATGCCACACCTGTATTGTCCTTGCAGCCATAATCCACACCTAAGCCTCTCTCAACAACATTATTCTAACAGTGCTCTAAACCAGCGGTTCTCATGCTATGGATCGCGACCCACAAAAATCATATTAAAGGGGTGCACCATTAAGAAGTTTGAGAACACTGCTCTAAACTATTCAACAACCAGTGTGAACTTACTTTACTAAAACAGCAACACACTGAACTAAATGCTAAAAAGGCTCTTAGAAAGAAAAACATACATCATCATAAGCAACGAGTCATCTGGGGGAAGAAAGAAACATACACAGGGTAATGATGGCCCCAAATGATAATTAGAATTGCCGGGGATGGTAGTTTAAAATACAGTTTTCTCAGAGAAATTCTAATTGAGTAGTGGAGGTTAGGAGAAGCAGGGAAAGATGGTGGTTGAAAATCTCTAGAGTAGTGGTTCTCAAGTCCAGCTACACACAGAATCACCGGAACATTTGAATATATCAGGGCTTGGTCCCTACCTCAGATCAATCAAATCAGAACGTCTGGAGATGACTTAGGCACTGAAATCATACACATCTTCTCTTGAATCCAAGCTCCTCCAGTTAACAACGGTACCATTAAACAAATTCCTTCACTTTTGTAAACTATACTTTTGCTTTGTTTTAATTTTTAAAGGAGGTTAGGAATATGCACTTCATTGATTTGTTGCAAGGTTAAATAAGATCGAGTACGGAAAGCACTATGTATACTGCCCAGTGTATAGTAAATATTTGATAATAGTAGCTAGTATTTATTAAATATTTACTATGTATGTGTCACAGGGCACATCAGTGAAGGAAAGATGGGTGAAATGGTAAATTGATTATCCATATTACACGACTAGCAATCAGCAGAGCTACAGTTTCATACTTGTGACTCTTGTACTACATACCTGAATTTATACGAGCTATTCTTATTAGCCATTCTTACTGAAAAATAACTGACTGTCTTGCTGAGGCCACTACAGTGAAATGCCATAGATCATGTACCTTAAACAATAGACATTTGTTTCTCCCTGTTCTGAAGAATGAGAGTCTGAGACTGAGTATTCAGCATGGTCCTTGGTAAGGGCCTTAGCTAGGGTGTAAAGGTGTTCTCCCAAATGCACATGCTGGAAACTTGACCCCCAGTGCAATGGTGAATGCCACTATGAAAAAGGCCTGGGGAATGGGTCTGCCCTCTTCTGTCGTGTCAAGGAGGGCACATGCTCTTTCCCTTTTGTCCTTCCCTTTTCTGTCATGTGAGGATACAGAAGGAAGGCCTTCACCAGATGCTGGCACCTTGATCTTGGATTTCTTGGCCTCTATAAACAAATAAATCTCTGTTTTTTATAAACTACTCAGCCTCAGGTATTCGCTTATAATAGCAGAAAATGAACTAAGGTAGCACTTTTCTTGTTACGTCCTTACATGACCTTTCCTTGGTGCATAAAGGCAGAGATTGACCTTGTATCTTTTCCTTTTTTATAAGAACATTAGTCCCATGATGGAATTCTACCCTCAAGACTTCATCTAAGCCTAATCACTTCCCAAAATCTTACCCCGAATACCACCACATTGGGGATTAGAGTTTCAGCGTGTGAAATTTGGGGGAACACGATATTTATCTCATAACACTAAACAAGTAAACAATAATCAGACAATTCAGAGTAAATGCCAAATGAACAGGGTTGACAATCATTATGGGTTAAATTGAATTTGGAATTTGATGGGTTTAGATGGTTTCATGAAAGTGTCTTTTTCTTTCAGGCCTGTCATTTGTAACTTTTCAAAATCAAATCTTTGATAAAGAATGGCTATTTTGCCAGTATTCTTCAGATAAAAAAATTGACATGTAGAAAGATAAGGAAACTACTCAGGGTTACATAGATGGGAAGTAATAGAAGGTGAGAGTTGAACTCATGGTCTTTCATTTATCCATTCACAAATGTCAATCAGAGCACTACACTAGGTTCAGTAATCGGTACAAACACGTGGCTCCTATTCTCAGAAGATCATGTTCTAGAGCGCCTTAAATATAATTGTGCACTCCTTTGACAGACCCTTATCAAAAATATTAGTGGATATGAATCTATGAAGTCCAGTCACAACTTTGTGGGATCCTGTTTTTGCTTGATTACTAGCAAAATCAAGCCTTAGCTTCTAGATGGAGCTTAGCACCCTTTAAAGGTACCAAGTAGGCTAAATGTTCTCTCTCACAGAAGATGTGGACTTCACATTTCCTTTCACAATTTCTTTCTTTCTTTTTTTTTTTTTTAACATGTGTCCACGTCTTACAAATAGAAACACATGCCTCTGCCAGTGCCCCCATGGGATCCCAGATGAGAAACCTCTCAAAGAGAACAAGAAAATGCAGTTTGAACCAAAGTGTGTGAAGCTTCCCAAACACTCCCAGCAGGCATCACTACGAGGCAGCTGGGCAGATGCTGACAGCCCACCAGCAGTGAGGCCACAGGCTCTGCTCCTGGGAGGGCGCCGCTGCCATCCTCTGCTTACCAGACTTCTCCCTCCCCTCGGTCTCCACACTCTGCCTGCCAGCCCGAGGTCTGCCCTGCGATGACTTCAGGATAGGAGAGGCTCTCCCTTCCTTGAAACTCAGATCCATTTGTCCCCCTGGCTTTGGCTTTGGATTGTCTTTCAACTTTGCCCCAGCAAGGATGTGACTGAGCCATGTGATGGAAAGTAAAGGTGCAACAAAAAATGATGATGCTCCCTCCCCTTTGTGATACTAGATATTTTTCACCCTCTACCTTCCTGCTCCCTGCTTCTCGAGAGTTGCTCTCAGGGAAGAGGCTAATAATCTCAATTAGACACATTTTATTTATTTATTTATTTATTTATTTTTATAATTTTATTGAATCATAATTCTGTACATTGGTGCAATCATAGGGCACGATTCATATACATTCAGAAATGTTTTGATCGTACTGTTACAGATAGCCTTCATGGCATTTTCTTGA
>CAUYON010103412.1:0-39574 GCA_963573935.1 Arctocebus calabarensis
GATGTGTGTTCCTCGACCTTGTCTCTTGGCTCAGCTCCAAACCGTTGGCTTTCTCGCCAAATTTCTGTCCTTTAACTCTCCTTCTGGACAGGAGCGTCTGCAGAAAGCTGGCTACAGAACGCCATCTTGGCTCCTCCCCCATCCAAGTTGCTTTTATATCAATAGTTCACTCCTCTTCATTGCTGGGTGGTAGTTCATGGTGTGGATGGACCTCAATTTGCTTCATTGAAAGATATTTGGGTTGCTTCCTACTTGAGGTTATTACAAAAAGGTACTATGAGTACTCAGATCCATCTTTTGTGTGAACTAAGTGTTCACTTCTCTGGAATAAATGGCCAAGGGGACAATTGTTGGGTTGTATGGTAGTTGTATGTTCCATTAAACAGAAAACTGCCAAGCTGTTTTCCAAAGTGGCTGTATCATTTTACACTCCCATCAGCAGTGTACTGTACCAGTGGTCCAGTTCATCTACGTCCTTGCCAGTATTTGCTGCTGTCATCATTTGTTATTCTAGCCATTCTGATATCTGACTGTGGTTTTAATTTCCATGATATCCAGTGATGGGACAGCTTTTCTGGGCTTATTTTCCATCTGTGCACCCTTCATTGAAATGTCTGTTCGTGTCTTCTGCAAATGGTCAAACTGAATTGTTCATTTGTGGTTTTCTTCCTATTGAGCACTGAGAACTCCTTACGTGTCCGAGACACCAGACCTTTGCGGGGTGTGTAGTTTGCAGATACTTCCTTCAAGCTGTTAGCCTGTCTTCCCATGCGTTGCACAGAGTCATTCACAGAGGAAAAGTTGTAACTTTGACAAAGTCTAATTTGTCAATTCCACCTTGATTTCTCATAGTGATTTTTAGGATATTGCTTTATATATTTTCCTTAGCAGTTTTTGTAGGTGATTTAGTATGGATACAAAGTTATGGTCTGTTGGTGTTAATACAATTTTTTAAATTCTAGAGAAGTGTAGAAAACACACTTCCATTTAAGTCCCTTACTCTCCCATGTTTTCTGATACAATTTTCTTAGGAATTTTTTCAACATACAGTTGAAACACCACATAAAATAGCTTCACAAGTCTTGTCTCAATCATCAAGTGTGAATGAGTAAGTCATAAGGAGAAAAGTCTACTGTATTTACTCTTATTTTTACTAATTTTGATGTTCTTTTATTTGCAAAATTCTGAGGACTCCATAATATCATTTTCTTTCTGCTTAGAGAAACTCATATGCTCATTCTCTGAAGGCTGGTTTGCTAGCAAAAAACAAAAACACTCTCAGTTTTCTCTTTCTCCTTAACTCCCAGAGGATATCTTTGCTAGCTATGGAATTTATATTTCATAGGTCTTTTTTTACAGCACGTATACAAGTCTGTGCCACTTCATTTTGGCCTTTATGTTTTCAAACGAGAAATCTACAGTGTATCCCAAAAGTCACCATGCATAAGGAAAATGGGAAATTATAGTTAAGTGGATCTTTATTTAGAAAATATTTACTAAATATTCTCCATATGTTGGCCACCTCTTTGTACTGTGGTACATGATGGTGTTTCAAGAAGGCTTCAAGCCATTTCCCTCTGGCTGCTTTCAAGATATTTCGCTCTGTTTTAGTTTGCAGACAACTGTGATGTGAATTGGCACAGATTTCATGGGTTTTTCCTATTTGGGGTTTGTGCAGATTTTTGAAAATGTAGGTTCATGTCTTTCATCCTTCACATTTGGGAAATCAGCATCCGCTATTTCTTCAAATATTCTTTCACCCCCATTCTCTTTCTCCTCTCCTTCTGAAACACCAATAATATGAAAGTTAAACCTTTGCCTACCTTCTTTCTGATTTTGGACACTCTCCATTTTTCCCTACTTATTTTTTCTACTTTGCTGAGATAGGAAAGTTAAACCTTTTTCTACTTTCTTTCTGATTTTGGACGCTCTCCATTTTTTACTACTTATTTTCTCTTCTTTGCTGAAATTGGGTAAATTCTATTAATCTGTTATTAATTTCGCTGATTCTGTCATCTGTCATCTCCACTATGCTGCTGAGTCTGTCTGGTATGTTTTTTATTTTGGTTATTATACAGGGTCCAGCTGCAGTAATGGCCTTTTGTTCTTGAGTGTGCTATTGTTATGTTACAGAATCATATGCAAATATTGAAAAATTAAAAATAACAGCACAATAATGCCTCTTACTTATTAGCTGGTAAGCTATATCAAGCTGTTTTAGAAAATTATAAACATGTAATTCTGTAACATAATAATAACCAAAAGGGCATTGCTTCTGCCAGACTGTATATTTTTCAGTTTTCTAATTGCTACTTACAATTCTCTTTTTTTACTTCTATAATTTATATTTCTAATTTTTGTTTCAAAAGTGTTTGGAAGTTCATTCCGAAGCATTGTGATGATGGCTACTTTAAAAATCTTGTAAGACGACCCTGACACCTGCTTCAGCTCAGCGCTGGCATCCACCGATCTCACTTTTTTTCACTCAGTCTGTGATGTTTCTTTGTTCCTTGTTGATGACCCGTGGTTGTGACCTGGGTGTCTGTTATGTTAGGAGTTGCTGGATCCCATTTAAATCCCATTTAAATTTATTTGCATCAAGCAGTTGCCCTGTTTAGTCTTGGGGTGCAAGTCATGAGCTCTTCTCTGGGCTGTGGCTCCAATGTCAATTTAAATTCGCCCTTTGCAATATTATTTTGGTCTGCGTGGGTGGTCTGCTGCCACTGGTGGCCCACTGATACTGCTGGTGCTGGCTGAAGTCACAGAAAGAGTGTCCCCACACTGGGAATTAGAGGACTCAGGATGGGTGAAGGGAATATTAGAAGTTAAGAAACAAAGGCCACTTCCCCGGCCCAGCGAGATAACCAGTTCCTACCTCCTGGCTGCCCCTGGTGAGGCCGGAGACCTGCCCTGCCCTTCTCTTCCAGCCCTAGGCTGCCTTCTTTCCCCTTCAGACTTCTTCTGTGGTTGCCCCATGTCACTTCCAAAGTCTACAGTTGTGTTTGTGGACATGAGCAAGGAAGAGGCAGTGTTCTCTCAGATGGACTGGAAGCCTGGAAACTCAGTTTTGAGCATTTAGAAATTAAAGTTGAACATGGCCAGACCAGTGAAGATGTGCACACTGCCGCTAAGAATACAGGGGATTCATGCAGAGAGCTTCTGTGACGCTGAAAATAATTTTGGAGATCATTTGCATAGAGGTGTTACTGAGTCCATGCAAATATCAAAGATCTCTTCCTCACTAATTGAGAAGATGGAGTACAGAGCAGCCCAGGAAGAAATAGGGCAAAACACTGGGAACAGCAGCAGAAGAGTTGCCCACAGCAGAGGACTCGGCTCCTACAGCTATTGTTGCAAAGCACCCTGGGTAGACACAGTGAGCACACAATAGTCCATATGACCTGAACATTACAAGAATAATTTTATAACGACTGTGTGAACCCCAAGAAAAGTGGACAGATCTTCCTATATAGTGTATCCTCCTTAACAAGCAGGTACCACGGAAGGGGGAGGCTGCTTCCTCACCTCTGCAAACATTTTTGATTAAACTTGGATCGTCAGCTGCAAGAAAACAGGAGCAATCCATTGAAAGCAAATTCAAATTGCCGTCCCCAGACTCTTCCCGGGAGCTTTGCGCTTCCTTCTCTGCTTTCTTCAATGTGGCAGGCTTTCACCCAGACAGCAAGTTACAAAGTAAGCAACTAAAAGTAAGCACATTTCTTTTCTTTTCTTTCTTTTTTTTTTTTGTGTGTGTGTGTGTGTAGACAGAGTCTCACTTTATCACCCTCTGTAGAGTGCAGTGGCGTCACAGCTCACAGCAAACTCCAACTGCTGGGCTTAGGCGATTCTCTTGCCTCAGCCTCCCGAGTAGCTGGGACTACAGGTGCCCGCCACAACGCCCGGCAATTTTTTTTTTTTTTTGCAGTTCGGCCCAAGCCAGGTTTGAACCCGCCACCTTCAGTATACGGGGCCGGCGCCCTACTCGATGAGCCACAGGCGCCGCCCAAAAAGTAAGCACATTTCTAAACACGCTGGGCCTCCACCTCCTGCCAGGGACTCACACTGGAGCATGCATTAAATCTAAGAGATTGGCGCCGAGGCCTGCAAACACCGCCTTCTCATTTGCCCGCAGGTGAAGTGAGAGGTGATGAGCTAAGGCCTTGACCGGGTGCCTAGACCCTGGCTCTATCAGGCCAGTCTGAGCGGTGAGGGCCCGGACCGCCCGGGCTGTGACTCGCGGCCCCGCGTGGTCAGTGACTCACCCCCCTCGGCCCCTCTCAGTCCGCGCTCCCAGAGCTGCGCAGAAGACGCCAGGCAGGCCCCAAAGCTCCCACGGAGAAGACGTCTCCAAGGGTAACTGCACAGGGCCTTCCCGCACAAGCCAGAGAAGCCCTCTGGGTATGGCATGGCGTCTGACAAGTTAGAAGGCTCCGGGAAATGGTCACTGTGGAACTCCTTGAACAGCCGTGTTCAGAGATGCGGGATAATTTCCACCGATCACGCATTCGTCCTTAATTATCCACCAAGCTGCGTTCCAAATGCTTGTTGGTGCACGGCCCCGCCTCCACCACCCGTCCTATCTCTGCCTAGCAGGGCGCCTTCCTCAGGGGCCAGGGGTAGGGCAGGAGGCAGAGGAGGGGGCTTTGGAAACCGCCCCTTGTCCAGCTAGAGGCTCCGAAGGCAATGAGCGGCCCAGCCCACGCTCCCTTGGCGCCAGGAAATCCTTGGAGCAGGACCTGCGTGCATTTGTTAGGGGACAGAGTGACAGTGCTGACCACTGGCTAGAGAGCCCTGGGACGCTGAGCCCTTGATTCACCCAGGGCTCTGACTAGCAGAGACGAGGCGCTGCCCGCTTCCCGGTAAGGTCACGAACAGGGCCCTGCCTGGGCTTGACGCGCGCCCTGCTCCCCTGTCGCATCCGTGCGCCACCTGCGTCCGTCCTGGGGGGCTGTGCCCGGCCTGGCTGCCCGAGGTCTGGGCGGGACCGAACCGAGCCTCCCCACCCGCCAAGTCCCAGCACCGCCAGACGCTGCCACGCTGCCCTGTCCGCGCGGGGCACATCTCCACCGAGCCGCGCCGGCCGGACAGAGCCCCTGGGCGCCGCGGGACCGCGCGGGGTCAGCGCCTACTCCGAGGAGCCGGGCCGGGCTCGCTGCGGGCTCCAGGGCTCCGAGTAGCCGGCAGAGCAGGCAGGACCGTGTGTGCTTGGTGTGCAAGGCGCTCCGCAGCTCGCTCTGGCACACCTCGGGGCACACCTCCGGGCACACCTCGGGGCACACCTCCGGACACACCTCGGGGCACACCTCCGGGCACACCTCGGGGCACACCTCAGGGCACACCTCCGGGCACGTGGTTACACACCACTGACGCCACTGTGGAACTGACGGTATATGGAGCAGCCAGACCATCCCCTCCCCGCCTTCCTCTTTCCTTCTTTCTTTTTCTTTTATTTCCTTCCTTCCTTCCTTTTCTTTCTCTATCTCTCCCTCTTTCCGTCCTTCCTTCCTTCCTTCTCTCCTTCTCTCTCTCTCTTTCTTTCTCTCTCTCTTGTAATTTGGAAGGCCATATGAACTAATTAGTGGATATGAACATCAAACCAGTTACTTAAGCAGGACTCTCAATGTGGTTTTTTTTTAACTAACTTCTAAATAATAGCTTCTTAAATAACTTGGCTTTAGCATAAGCACCATATGGTCCTTTCAAACACACATCTAAGAAAAAAAAAGATCTTCAGAGGATTTCTGTGAAATATATAGGCATAAACAGGTATTATTTCTAGTTCATGAATGAAGAAGTGGAAGCTCAGAGAGGTTCCACTGACTAACCCAGCACTCTGCACTCATGTCTTATAAAGCAGGGGTGCGACCTCCTCAGCTTGGGGCCCAGCCCAGGGGAGGAGTCTCTATGGGCAGTGAGACTAAGAACGGATCTGCAGCCTCCAGCCTGCAGCCCTCCCTGCATCCCTTCTCCCTGCCGGTCTCCAGAGCCATCCCTAAGGCCAGGGTCCTCCCCACTGACTGCACAAAGAGAGCCCCCAGTCTACCCTGACACCCCCAACGTCATTGCCATCAACGGAGGCCTCACTGTGAAGCCTCACATCCCCTCCCTCCCTGTCTGCCTCCTGCACAGGCCGGCTCCTGGTAACACTTGGAGGGCTGCCCAGTCCAGAAGGCCCACCCGGCCACACCTCCTTTCCCACTCCCCTGGTCACTGCTGGGGTTTTGGAAGCTGGGTGCTCTGCACGGCGCCTAGATATACAGCATGAACAGGATTGTACGGGCTAATATGGGTGCCTGGCCACAAGCCAATAGCTTCATTTCTGTGACAAAATGAATTCTGCTTTCAACCGACCATCTTATAAACTAACTTTGGGATCCAGCTCTGTTGATAAATCTTAGAATTTCTTTTTCTGTGATAGAAATGGAATGAATAACTTTTGTTTCAGCAAAGTTGATGGCATATTAAACAGCACTCATTGAAGAGAAAGCCCAGCCCCAACAAAGACAGGTGCTTTATTTTCCTTGCTCATTCTAGTTTATTTGGTCCATTTTAGCAACTAAAACTAGACCTCTGTAACTCAGTTTCCCTTTGCTTTTTGAGCTAAAAACTGAAAAAAAAATCTAGACTCAAGTACTCATATGAAGATCTTGACCTGCAAATCCCACAAAGTATCATCCATTCTGTAACCATCCATGTGACATAATCCAGAGGTCGTTACAACCTCATGATGCTTCTGCCCAACTACAGAATACACAAATGGCTGCAGGAATTACAGCTGTGAGAAGTCTGGGTGACACACTGGGGTGTCCTGTATGCTCTTCTGCTAAACTAAAAGCTGTTCATGCACAGCAGAACAAAATGCAGGGAAGCATTTTGGAGACTTGAGTTGTACTGATGATGATTAAGAAGCCAACATATTTGAACACATTTTATCAGTTTCCCAAAACCAGCTGATACTCATGGGCAGTAAATCCAGTACAAAGTCTGAGGAAATTAACTTCTATATTATTCAAGAAAAAAAAATAAAACCAAAAAAACCATTCTCCAAATTCTGAAGATGTCAAATGTAAAGATAATGTTTTGGGAGATTTAGTACAAGTATTTTTTTCCTCACTATAATTAGGGAAACTATGTCAGGCTGACACCAATGTCATTAGCACCAACATAGTTCTCTGTACTTTTACCAAAGACTGTAATCTACCACCCATTAAAAAATCCAACAGTGTCTTGACCAATATGCCAATAGGTTCTTGCAGACAGAACTGAAGGCAGTTCTGCAAGGAGGAAGCCCCTGTGTCCTCAATTATCGTGGGATTCTTTTAAACCCAAAGTATGTTCTCCGTGTTACCATTTAGAAAATAATCTTTCAGCAACATATGGACACAGCTGTTTGCATCTGGTATAGTTTTGAACTTGAAGTGAATTACATTTTCCTTCAAAAGGGGAAAACTTACTACTTCTATGTTAAATCAGAAGTCAAATAATTACAAATGGATAATAAACATGTCTAGAACTTTCTCCTCCAAATTCGAAAACAAAAGATACTGTCCACGGCCTTCACTCTTATTTGGTCTTTCATTTTTGGGAAGAGAACTTTCATCTGTTCCAAAGTATGAAGTTAATGCATAAACACCTTTGGGGTTTCAACACTCCTCATTTAGTTTAATAAACAAGAAGAAGAAAAAAATGAAAATGCTGGGCGGTGCCTGTGGCTCAGTGAGTAGGGCACTGGCCCCATATACTGAGGGTGGTGGGTTCAAACCCGGCCCAGGCCAAACTGCAACAAAAAAATAGCTGGGCGTTGTGGCAGGTGCCTATGGTCCCAGCTACTCGGGAGGCTGAGGCAAGAAAAATCACCTAAGCCCAAGAACTGGAGGTTGCTGTGAGTTGTGACACTGCAGCACTGTACCAAGGGTGACAAAGTGAGACTCTGTCTTGACCAAAAAAAAAAAGCTCCCAGAATTTGAACTGCTCACTCTATAGTCAGAAAAGCAAAGCTGCTATAAGGAAGTCTATTGACTAAGTAACAATAAAAAGGAAAATGAATACATTAAAATGAATAGCCTCGGGCAATGAACTTGGAAACTTTGATTTGGTTTCCACCTGTAAAAGATCATGACATCTATTGGCCTTTAAGTATACAGCAACACCACCTAATTGAACTTTTTGCAGGGAGGAAAACACTATAACTCGTATTGTACACCATGGTACCCATTAGCCTATAAGTGGCTACTGAGCATATGTGAAGAATTAAAATCATTAAATTTTAATTTATTTAAATTAAATCAAATTAAATTTTAATGTACTTAAATTTTATTTAAAATTAAATAGCCACTTGTGCCTAGTGGCTACCCTGTTGGTGAGTTCAACTACTTAGCATAATGGGGCAACAAAGGAGCTTAGAACATAGTTGGTCCAAGTGTCACAACACCATATATAGAAGGAGCAGCAAACAGGAGGTGTGAGGCAGAGGGGGGTGTGAACAGAGTCCAATTGAATTAACAAATGCTTCTTGCACATTTGCTCTGCAGGGGATTGGAGGGAGGGGGGTAGCCCTCGCCCTGAGGCACAACCAAGCTGTGGCGTTTTCCCAGTGCAGGGCTTAATTAGGAAGCCAGAGCAATGGAAGGGAGGTCACAGGTGATGCCTTGTAATTTACTGAGATAGGTTAAGGAGGTGGGGAGGAGGCCTGGATTACTTTGGGTCAAAAAAAGAAAAATTCCAAAAGAGTTAATGGGGTGATGAACAGGGAAGGGCATTCTCGAGAGCAGAACAAAGCAGTGTGAGCCCTGTGCAGAGGGCAGCCGAGGAGGGTCCCGGGGTGTCCAGGCGAGTGGAGACTGCCATGCAAGCTGTGTGTCACCATCTGAAAGGATTGAGGTCTGTCTCTTGAGAAATGTGCATATAACATAATAGCTGCTGGTGGATTTGTAGAAAGTGACAGTATGCCTTTCGTGACAGGCTGTCTGAGGAGCTGGTTTCCTATTGTCTCTCATTTAGTAGATTTAAAAAGTGCCCTTTGGTGGCAGAAATCACGCTCTTTTTCAGAATGTGTGTGAGCCTGCGGCTGCTCTCGTTTTTCCTACACACTTCCTTCTTTCTTTCACACACTGTCTTGTTACCACTTTCTCCACCTGTATAACCGAAGCTCTGTTTAAAAACTGTCATGAATGTTGAAACTTAAGTCTTGTTCTTAGAATAGTACAAAGTGGACGGCACCCTCCTATAGATAGAAGTTCATCAGGGGACAGAAGGAAGAGTCAGCATGCACCAAGCACCTACAACGTGGCACACGCTGTTTCCTGCACGGTATCACATGTGTGAGGACAGGAGGGAACACCTGCCCTACCCATTAAAAAAAAACAAAAAACAAAAGCAAGCAGCTCGTCCAAGGACACAGAGCTCATTAGCAGCAAAGCTAGAGCTACAACTGCAGCTAACTGGGCTGATCTGCTGCTCTGTACACTCAAGCAAAGGGCTCAAACACGACGACTGCTCCCTTCTAGGGTGAGAGTGACATAAAGCGAAGTGTTGGTATCAGCACACTCCCCACTCGCTCCCCGTGGGCGTGCTGCTGGGAGCCACTGCAGCTGCACTGTCCCGTGTCCCCTGGAGCTGCCGACTCACAGAGGCAGTGACAACAGTGCAAAGCCACACATGCACCTTGTGGAATCTCAGGCAGATTTCCATGAAAGGTTGTTTTTATTCTAATATCATCTTAAATTTCTTTTTAAGTTTTCCGGGATAGATGGTGGAATAGACCTTTTCAGCAGGAATGTCCCCTTTCTCTCTCCCACTGCCTCCCACCTGCGCCCTTGGACAGGACTCTAGAAGACCTAGATGATACCTCCCCACAAGCCAGGTCCACCCTGCCCCAGCAGGAGCACAGGCAGAGGGGTGCAGACACCTGCAAGATCAGGAACAGAAACCAGCAGTCACCTGTCCCACCAGATCCGACTGGGCAGGAGGGGCACGTGGCTGGAAGCCAGGCTCAGCCAGGGGATGGGAGGAAGGGAGCCAGGGCTGGAAGGCCAGGGCCGACTCCATCACTCGAGAGGGAGGGGAGGCTCCTCCCTGCAACCCCCTGTGCCACAGCGTCACAGCCACCACTGGTTACTCACAGGATGATGAACTCCTGCTGTTGGTCTGTTCATACTTCGATGCCATTTTGCCCATTCAGAAAGCCCTGTGCTCTGTTACTGCCAAGGAGTCCAGGCCTGAAGGGCTTCCTCTTTCTATGAAATGGTGGAAACAGCTAAAACGGGAAGCCAAAGTGTGCTGCTACTGTTGTACCACTCACCTTGCTCTGTCGGTACACTGAAGACAGAGTTCCTTCTCTTGTAAAAACAGTACCCCGCTCCCTAATTATATGTTTATATACACATATACATACCCACATGCATAAACACATGCACACATAAACCCACATGTGTACATGTAAACACATACATATACATACACATGCACGCACACACTCATACATGCATGTTGCCCACAGGATGTGAATGTGTGCACATGCATATACACATATTCATGTGCACATGCTTGTACACGTGTGTGCAATGTACACATGCGCAGACACATGCACATGTACACATGTGTGCACATAGATGCATACACGCATGTATGCACTTGTGCACATGTGCAGACACACACATATACAGATGCACATACACAGATATATGTCCATACATATATAGCACACACAGACATGGACATACACACATGCACACAAACTCACCAAGCACTCGTGCACACTGTACTTGTACAGTCCAGGTGCATTTCGAGGACTGGTAAGGAGGAACACAGAAGGAGCTGGGTGAAAGACAGGGCAGCTAAGCGGGGGGAGGGGGGTGTGCAGGGAAGGCCTCTCATCAGCCCTGTCCCACATCACAGGGCATCCTGAGCTGTGCATGGAGTGCCCAGGCTCCCAGTGACTCCGGCTGCTGTCCCAGTGAGCAGAGCACAAGGCTCTGGGACCCTGCATCACCTCCACCGTCTCACTCCCTCCTCCAGCAGAGCACTCTGAGCAAAGCTGCCCACCAGGCTGCACGTAGACTCTGTGTCTCCCCAGCCCCTGCTATCAGCATAACCTTTGTGTGAACTTGAGAGTTGCCTTTACTGTTCGTTTTTTTCTGGGTGATTTCTTGAACAAATCATTATGCTGGTAAAATGTCAAATGCTGTTTTCCTTGGCAGACACAGAGCCCAGGGGAGGTGGGAGAGAAAATAACATTCCTACCACCCTTTTAAACATTGCAAGGGATAGCTGGGCCATTATACAAGACTGTCACCAGGCGAGGATACTAAGGGGTGCCTGTCGCCACAGCAGGCACGTCTCCCTGTCACTCAGGGACTGCCGTAGCCTGCCTGCTCCCTCACTGCAGCCTGACTCCTCTAGGAAGCCTGGCCCTGTCCAGACACGGACCTCCACCTCAGCCATCATCGTACTGAAAGTGGAAGCCAAAACAGTGAGCAGGTCTGAGAGCGGGCCGAGGGGCCTGCAGCTCCAGCCCATCCTCCAGCACCCTGGAAACCTCTGTTGTTGGCATCCTGCACCAAGGGAGTGTGGGCTTGCGGGGACTTTGCCTGTTGGAGGAAGAAATTGGAGTGTTGTATCTTGCTTGCCACGTGCCCTGCTCCACCTGCAGTGACCTGCTGGAGTCTGCACAGCGCTGAGCCCACACTTGCGTGCACCACCCAGAAACAAGGGGAACTGCACTCCCCTTACCAACTCCAGCACAAAGCCTGCTGTGAGGGCCTCCTGAAGACCTCTCCGTGTGCTGTCGCGGTTTCTCTCTCTGCCCGGCGGTGCGTGCTCTTCGCCGTTTGCAGGGAAGCGCTCTCTGGCTATTCTTCCCCTTGTGATCCATGCACACAGGTCGAAGCTGAGGGAGAGTCTTTCTCGTGCTGGGTGCTCTGTGCTCCTCTGAATGCACCAGGACGACCCCTGAGCCCTGTCCCCTGCCACCACCGTTCACAGTGAGTGCAGCAGGTGAGGGTGGGCTCCTCGGCTTCATGGAGGCTCTGGAGAGGGCAGCTCTGACCCGGGCCGCTGGGGCATCTGCAGCAGTGGCCCAGCCAAGAGAGCCGGAGGGAGGAGTGTGCAAGGACGCTGCAGCTCTTTCAAGGTGGGAATGTGCAAGGACCCTGCAGCTCCTTCAAGGTGGGAGTGTGCAAGGACCCTGCAGCTCCTTCAAGGTGGGAGTGTGCAAGGACCCTGAAGCTCCTTCAAGGTGGGAGTGTGCAAGGACCCTGCAGCTCCTTCAAGGTGGAAGTGTGCAAGGACCCTGAAGCTCCTTCAAGGTGGGTGTGTGCAAGGACCCTGCAGCTCCTTCAAGGTGGGAGTGTGCAAGGACCCTGCAGCTCCTTCAAGGTGGGAGTGTGCAAGGATGCTGCAGCTCCTTCAACGTGGGCGTGTGCAAGGATGCTGCAGTTCCTTCAACGTGGGAGTGTGCAAGGACCCTGCAGCTCCTTCAAGGTGGGAGTGTGCAAGGACGCTGCAGCTCCTTCAACGTGGGAGTGTGCAAGGACGCTGCAGCTCTTTCAACGTGGGAGTGTGCAAGGACCCTGCAGCTCCTTCAAGGTGGGAGTGTGCAAGGACGCTGCAGCTCCTTCAAGGTGGGAGTGTGCAAGGACACTGCAGCTCCTTCAAGGTGGGAGTGTGCAAGGACCCTGCAGCTCCTTCAACGTGGGAGTGTGCAAGGACGCTGCAGCTCCTTCAACGTGGGAGTGTGCAAGGACCCTGGAGCTCCTTCAACGTGGGAGTGTGCAAGGACGCTGCAGCTCTTTCAACGTGGGAGTGTACAAGGACGCTGCAGCTCCTTCAAGGTGGGAGTGTGCAAGGACACTGCAGCTCCTTCAAGGTGGGAGTGTGCAAGGACGCTGCAGCTCCTTCAACGTGGGAGTGTGCAAGGATGCTGCAGCTCCTTCAACGTGGGCGTGTGCAAGGACGCTGCAGCTCCTTCAACGTGGGAGTGTGCAAGGACGCTTCTCAATAGTCCTGAAGGAGGGTGTGACTCTAGCAAGAAGCTCTGCCAGACACAGGTGCCCACGGATGGAAGAGTTTCCCTGGGAGGCGCATTTCTCTCTCATGACATCTTTCTAGGGTCAAGCCCTTGGACAGAAAGGAAGAAAGCGCTAGGGGACCTTGGTTTTGGAACAGGGGTCTGTTTGGTTCTGCGAGCACCTGTGCAGAACACTACCGACACGCAGAGGCTGCTTCAGACACACAAAGCAAGCTCACAAACACCTGCGCACCCGGCCGCCAGAGCTGCCTGCTCCCACCCCTCCCTGCTGTTACTCCCACCTGTGTGCTGGAGTGGGCTGGTGCCAATCCCAAGGCTGCTTCAGCATCCCGCCTTCCTCCCAGGAAGCCAAGTACAGGGTCAAACACTGTGACATTCTGTGTTCACCTTCTGTGCGCCAGGAGGAGTGATGAATCTCCTCGGCCCCTGCGGCAGAGATGTAATTGCAGCAGAGCTAAGTTGACCGCGTCATTGCGGACTCGGAGGACAGCAGCGCAGGACACAACCGCACGGCGTTCTCCTCAAAGAGACAAAACAGCACCTGCGGACGACAGCACCAAGCTGGGTGCCCGGCCCTGCGCGTCTGTCCAGAACGCGTGCTGTGAGGTGCGCAGCCGCAACTGCATCTCCCGGAAAAGCACGGGAGGCCGGTGAGGGATGCGCCTCAGCTCCGCACCAGGCTCGCCACGTGCCGCGGGACCTCTGCGCTCTGCACCTGATAGGGCAGACTGAAAGGACCAGCTTCAACCCCCTCCCCCCGGGGCACCAGGAACTGTGTGCGGCACCATCAGCCATCACAGCGGGCCCTGGAACACCACAGAGGGGAGCGGACGCTTGCTGGACTCGTGCTGTACAGCCAGAAACTCACGGTGTGATCTGCAGGTGAGAGTCCCCCCGGCTGCCTGATTTGGCCAGTGCTGTGACGTGGACAACATGTGGACCCACAGCTCGGCACCTGTGAGAACATCAGCTCCAGTGTGCTGTGTGCGGCAGCAGCTCCAAGGTGCCGTGTGCAGCAGCAGCCCCAGGGTGCCGTGTGCAGCAGCAGCTCCAAGGTGCCGTGTGCAGCAGCAGCTCCACGGTGCCGTGTGCAGCAGCAGGCCCAGAGTGCCGTGTGCAGCAGCAGACCCAGTGTGCCGAGTGCAGCAGCAGCTCCAGTGTGCCATATGCAACTGCAGCCCCGTTCTTGGGCACCCCACTCTGGACCCACCACACATTCCAGAGACCACTCTGTGCTCACTGAAAGAGCCTGCGAGCATCATCTGGGATTCCCAGTACACTCCACACAGCCCCATGCCTGGGATCCCAGGGCAGCACCTGGGGGCTGGAGCCTGATCTGTCAGCCACTGAGGACCCAGTGACCCATGGACAGGACAGGGCGCTCACGGGGTCTGCCACACTATCTCCACGGGGAAGTTGGTCAGCATCACCACACTCCTAGCCTGTGTTCTTGAGTCAGTGGGTGTATCTAGAGTCAGACTGACTGGAAGGACCCGGCCTCAGCCACTGTGACCCTGGCAAGTGTAGATCTTCGAGGCAGGCTGCTGGGGACCCGCGGAGGAGCTGGTACTGCCGCCCTGCCCTGAGGCAGACCACCTCCTCCCTGGGACTCCCCTGTCACCGCAGGCCTTTGACTGGTTAGGTGAGGCCCACCACAGCATGGAGGATCGTCTGCTTTACTCAAAGTCTGCTGAGCAAGGACAGATTAGGCCGCAGTCTGTGGTGTTCCCCAAAGCCCTCTCTTGCAGAAGAGACTGAGGCACAGAGAGGCTCAGCTGGACGAACCACTGCCCTGGGGACTCTTCCTGGAAGCCAGGCATGTGCTTTCTGCTTTTGCATTTCAGCGTTTGGAACCTCTCCCCTGTCACCTGCCCACCAAGAGGGCAGCATCACGTGGGCAAGGGCAAGAGGCCTGGGCCCACTGGGCAGGGCCACAGCAGCAGGACCTCGGCCTGGACATTAGCCGGTGTCACACTGTGCGTGTTCTGCATTCCTCAAACGCCTCGAGAGTCGCCCGAGGGTCCCACCGAGGGCAGGGGCAGGAGCTCACAGGCCGCTCCCAGGGGACACAGTGGGGCAGGGAGGCGTGGACAGCAGTGTTTTTTTCCTGAAAATGTGGTCACATCCTGGGCACAGTGGTAGGCCACTGACCCGCTGGTGAGATGTGGAAGGGAGCCAGGCTCACAGTCGGGAAGGGGGTTTCCATCTGCCTCATCTGGGCCTTGGCTGGGCGGAGGTCAGCACAGGCGACTTTGAGATAACCAAGGGGAATTCTAGAGCAAGGGTGCTTTCTCCTTGATGTTCGGGCCTTGGAAGGAGACAGAATGTGTTTGGTTCCACCATAGGAATTTGGGGGAACACAAACATTCAGACCATAGTGCCAATCAAAAACTATTTAGTCACATTTTACAAGTCCTCTTTTCCATGTATATTAGTGTGCATTTATAGGTTCCGGAAGCAAGATAGGCATATCTTTGGGGACCCTCATCCTGCCCACCACAATTACTAATCCCCCTTCTAAAATGTCCTTGTTCTCTGACAGGTTTTCCTGGGTAGACTGTGCCACATTCTTTCAGTGGAATATTATTCTGTACTAAAAAGAAATGGGCTCTCCAGCTGTGCAAATACAAGTAAGAACCTGAAATGCGTATTACTGAGTGACAGAAGCCAATCTGCAGAGGCTACATGCTACACAAATGTCCAACTATGTGACATTCTGGAAATGACGAAACGATGAAGACAGTGGTCTCCACTGGACACAGAAAGACCTGTGGTCCCAGGGTTTGTGGGGAGAAGGAGGGATGAACAGGAGGCGCGCAGAGGGTTTCTGGAGCAGGGAGCCTGCTGTGTGGGTTCTACGATGGGGACACGAGTCACTGACGTTGTCCAAACTCACACGACGTGGGACACTGAGAGGGAATCCTGATGGAATGGATGGGCTCTGGGCAGCGGCGATGACAGTGCGCGCTTATTGATTGTTATTGATTGTGGTAAGGGCCCCTCTGTGGGAGAGTGTGTGGGGGTCCGGCAAACGGCACCTCTCTCTACCTTTCTGCTTAAATCTACTGCAAATCCAAAACTGCTCTAAAAAATAAAGTCTATTTTTAAAAATGCAGTCGATTCTCCTATTAGCCAACTTATCTGCACAAAGACAGGGTGGGTGGTAACAGTAACTACTGATTGAGTCCCTGTGTACCAAGCCCTATTGTGTTCGTAATAACCCCACGAGGTAGGTAAGGTTTCCATCTCTAGAGTACAGTTGGGAAGACCGAGGCACCCCACAGTGCTGAGAGACAGAGCAGCATGTTTAATTTAATTTGACGTGCTTTAGTGTATTTTATTTTGCCTTATGTTATTTCATTTGGGCTGGGCTCAGCCGAGCCGGCAGCTTTTCTTCAGGAACCTGGAAAGCTTTGAAGAGAGAGAAGCTGTGGCTCTATTCTAGAGGCAGGGACTGTCGGGTCAGCCTGGGGGATATTTGTCTGTGATGAAGACCCCTCTCTGAGGACGCTTGCCTGGGTGGGAGTGGGGAGTCTGATGCTGACACCACAGTGCTGCACACAACCCCTTCACTCACACCCCACCTCGCCCCCCTCTCCCGAACATGGACACGCTCCAGCGCCCCTCCCATATCAGAGACGCTCCTCCACTCACGCGAGTGCATGACTACGGGCCACCTCCTGCACCACTCACACCCCTTGTCCCAAGACATCTCCAGGCCCCGATAGTTCAGCCCCACATGCTCACACGCTCACCCGCTCCGGGTCTCTTTCTCCCAGGGGGTCAGAGGACGGTTGTCCTCAAAGGACAGGTGGAGCAAGAGAAGTCCCGGAGCGGTCAGCCCATAGCAGGCAGGCCTGGCTGGCCGGAGGGGCTCAGAAGGCAAGACAGCATGTCTGCTACCAGAAAGGTGGGACAGCCCCCCGTGATACGCACACCCACCGCTCTGGGCACTTGACGGGCACCGTCTTGTTCAACACACACAGCAACCCAGTGAAACAGGGTTATTTAGCCCTTTATTCAAGAAGGAGAAGAGGACAGAGCAAGGCTGTGTCACCGACCTGAGGCCCCTCATTCGTAAGCCCTGGAGGCAGCATCTGAACCCACAGGTCTGACCCATGATTCTCGTTTTCTCCATCTTTCCTGAGGTATCCTTGACCAATAACAATTGTATATTTCCAGGGCGTACAGCAGGATGTTTGGACAAGGCATATACTGTGAAACGATCATCAAAATCCAGCTCTTCGATGCACCACCTCAAACAGTCCCATTTTCCTGTACGAGTTAGAGCATTTTAGACCTACTGGCTCTAGAAATTGCAAGCTGAGAGCAATTCCATCCACTGTAGTCACCACGTTGTGCCTCCGCTCTCCAGACCTGAACCTTTCCACCCTTTGGCCGACACATCTCCTCTCCCAGCCCCCAGCCGTCCCCAAACCACTCCCTGCCTCCCTGAGTCTGCAGTCCTGTGTCCCACGGAAGTGAGGCCCGAAGCAGCTGTCTCATGCCGGGCCTGTCTCGGCACCATGTCTTCCAGTTCACCCACATTGCCGCCAGGCACGATTGCCTTCTTTTCTACGGTGGAATCATCTTCCCTTGTGCGCTCACATTCAGCCCGCAGCAGACTCTCGGTTGTTTCCATAGTGTGGCCTTTGTAGTTTCACAATAAACAGAGGAGAACAGGTATCTCCTTTTTTTTTTAATTTTATTGTCTTCATTATTAAGTCATAGCTGTGTACAATAGTGCAATCAAGGGGTACAATGTGCTGGTTTCATACACAATCTCAACTATTTTCATCAAACTGATTAACAGACCTTCCTGGCATTTTCTCAGTTATTATATGAAGACATTTGTATTCTGCATTTAGTAAGGTTCACCTGTACCCTTCTAAGATGACCGTAGGTGTGCCCCCACCCTCCACCGCAGCCTCCCCGCTTCCCTCCCTTGCCCCTTTCCCATATTCTTGTGTTAGAGTTGGGTTATACCCTTCATACGACAGCTATAAATTAGCTTCATAGTAGGGTTGAGTACATTGGATACTTTTTCTTCCAATCTTGAGATACTTTGCTAAGAAGAATATTAATATAATTCCAACTCCATCCATGTATCTCTTTGGCGCGCTGACTTTAGTTCCCAGAAGTAGGATTGCCAAGTCACATGATTGTTTTCTTTTTAATTTCTTGAAGAACATCCACACTGTCTTCCATATGGCTATGCCAATGCAGACTCCCACCAATATGTACAAGGGTTTTGCTTTATTTCAAATCCTTGGCAAAACTTATCTTTTTGATACCTACCATCCTAATGGGGTGATGTGACATCTTGTGGGTTTGATTTGCATTTCTCTGGTGATTAATGATGTTGAGCACCTTTTCACATACCCATTGGCCATTTGTACACCTCCTTCTGAGTAATGTCAAATTTTGTTTTTTAATTATTATATAAGTATACATGCACACGTAACAAATCAAATAGCACAAAATACTTTATAAAGAAAGATAAACGATTCCTGCCAGACCCTTCCTTCCTCACCCCAGCATCATTGTTTTAGCTGTTTCCTATCCTTGCTTTTTTCCTTTGTTTCTCTTGATGATGACCTCCATGAATCCAGAGAACGTATGCATTTCTCTATTTCTTTATTTGTAACCTTAGACAATATTCATTGACGTTCATGTAAGACATGACATTTAAGCTCTCACCTGCTTCTTCTCAATTTTAAAATATGTATGTGACTCTCCACTGATTACCTGTCCTCAAAGGTCCATTTCCTCTCTTTGTCAGCTGCAGGCCACATGGCTCGACTTCCCCAGCACACTTCAGGATGAGAACCGAAACCAGTGTCCCAACCCACAAACATGCCACCGAGCCTGCCTGAGCCTACTGTATGCCTTCCTGTACATCCCCACCCTGAGCCTGCTGAATACCTTCCTGTACATCCACACCCTGAGCCTGCTGTACGCCTTGCAGTCTGGTCTTCACTGTTTTGTCCAGGGGTGGACTCAAAAGATTAAAAAGCAGTAAGCGGCAATTACCATTTTGCCATTGTATAAACGCCCACTCATGGAGGCAACAGCTAGCAGGCAGGAAATTCTTTCTTTCTCTGCATTTGTGTCCCAACCTCTGGGCCACTCACATTGCACTGTTTCCATCCCCCAGATCAAGTGGATTCTCTCTTCTGTAACAGCGTTTCCTCCTTGAACATACCACGTTTTAGTTTGCTCCGCATTTGATCAGGAACTCGCTCATACAGGTTTTCTTTTCTTATTAATCGCATTATTTGCCTTTCTTAGCCCTGCATACTTCCCTAAGTTCAAGTCATGCTTTCTATTTCTGCAGTTCCTTTCCTGGAGACTCCCCTTCCTGAGCCACGGTCTTCCGTCCCATCCTGCACGGTGTCCCCAGCCCAATTCTCAGCGTCCCCCAGACTTTTCTCTCCACTGCACTTGTGGGCTGGCTCTACTCTTCCTCTCTTATTTCATTTTTTTGCTGAAATGATCCTCTACTGACTTCCTGAAAGAGAATGCAGGCAATATACAAACGCCAGTCTGCCTCTGTGAACCACACTCACTTCGCTTTGCTCTCACCACTGGTTTCAGTTGCCCGTATTGCAATCCAGGATCAGTCGTCACAGAACAGTATTTCTTCCTAGAATAATAATACGAATGCATCAGTAACTATTCCTTACTGAGGGTTATGCTGCGCTTTCCACCCTCACACAGAGATTCTATTAATTTACCCATTTTGCAGATGAGGACACTGTGGTATAGATAGAGTTAAGTAAGTTGTTTAAATAAATAAAAATTCCCTGCAGTTAATAAAGGGAAAGTTTTGCCTATGTCCAGCAGATGAAATGCTAATTCTGTGGGAAGGTCCTGGTGTGCAGTCATCTCGGAGGAAAGCTGTTTGAAGACAAGATGCAGGGGGCCCCAGCTGTACCCCAGCGTGGTAGCACCAGCTGCCCTCCTTAGCCCCAGCCTGAGCTGTCAAGCTTCTGCTCACACTCATGATGCTTTATCTCCCAGCCTCTAATTTGAGGATAATGCTGTAATATGTATCCGTTACATTTCACGCTCAGCCTGGGTCAGTTACAACCTTCCCATCATGTCTTAAGCCAATAATGACGGCATGGCACACTCTAAAAAAATCTGGGGAAGGGATTATTTATATATCTACATATATATGTCTATAGATAGATAGACAAACAGACAGATTGATACATATCCCCGCCCCAGACATGTATGTATATATTATACTATTATATATTGTTATTATATTATTAGCAAGGCATGGTTTCCTGAAACAAACTCTTTACAACCGGTTATAGCAAGGATCATGAGGGCTGGCTCAACACATTCTACCAAGATATCATTTACTTATCCAGGGACAGGTTAAGGGTAAGAATGTACAGTCTTGGGGCCACACGTGGCCTTCTGGATCCTTGAGTGTGGCATTTTGACAGAATCCAAATTTTACGGAACAAGTCCTTTAAATAAAGGGATTTGTTTTGTGGAGTTTGGATTTGGTCAAGGGGCCCCCATTTGGGGGTCTACTGGGCCACAGGTCGCCCTAAGGCTGCACATGCTCTGTTCCCTGAACAGAATTTGTCCATGAAACTATTTTAGGGCCTACGTGTAATTTTGTAACACCTTGGATTAGTTAGTACAAAATTTGAGTAGTCAATCGATATAAAATCATCACTTTGAGGAAGAACCTACTTACATAAACAAACAGTCTACAGAGTCTCACACACTGAGCATGAGATTATTTCTACACGGTCTAAACAGCCTAGCAGTGTCCCCATCCTAACGCCAAGATAGGTGTGACAAGACCTTTCAACTCTGCAATCGAATTGTCCAACATAGAGATTGGAAGTCAGTCACAAACGCTCCAAAAGCCACCTCACCTGTGTTTCCCCGGCTCCTGTATCACCACCGCCAATCCGGCCTCTTCCTGATTTTGCCCCTTACTGTCTGGCGTTACAATGCCCAACTGTGAAGTTCAGGGCACTCTAAGTTCTCATAAGTAATTCTGTATAAGTTTTGTCTCTCTCAAGATATACTCAGCTCTTTCTGGACAAGGCTTATACCGTGTAATTTCTACTCTGCTCACTGAATACAGGGCCTATAGCTGCTATGCAAAACAAGTGCTTATTTAACTGAACTAAACAAAGGATCCAGTACCCCCCCTCCCAGATCTGCACTAGAGGGGAAATTAGACCCGACACCGCAGGTACCACCTTTGTGCTTTGTGACAGTAGTTCCCCCCTTAAAAAATTAAGTCTCTCACGTATTTTTAATTAAAGAAACTCAACTGGACCCTCATCCCTTAAAGAAGCAAATGATGGACTTCCTTTCCAGAGCCTGAGTATTGAAATGAACGCTGCTCAGATCTCTCTAACAGGATGATCACAATAAGAGTCCCTCCCAAAAGTAGGGCCTGACAGAGATGACACAGGTCACGTGCATGACACAGGTCACGTGCACACACACTTACCCACAGAGATTGTAAACACCTAACGCACACACGACAATACCTTAGGTTTTAATAACTTGTACTTATGGTGCCAAGTTTAACGACACTGCTGCTACTCCTGCAGATGGAGTGAAGGCTTTAAAATACTTGCAGAGTCTCAGAGCGTGGATGCTGGGACTTTCTCTAGTTCCTTGTTACCAAACTCGACAAGACACATCATGCCTGCCTGGTGGACATCATGCGCTTTAGATTTGCGTAACACTTGATTAGAACAAACGTCTATTCATCCCCTTGTATCTCATGGTTCAGTTAATTATCACTTCTTGGCATGCTGTCTCACTTAGCACTAAAAAGGAGTCAGATGATTTTACTAACTCGGTGAAAGCCAAAGTGTTTCTTCTCTAAGAGCTGCAAGGCATTCCTGTCAATCTTTAAAAGGAAAAATGTAGAGAAACTGTAAAAATGGATTGTATATCTTGTAAATTACGTTTTGTTCCTTATATAAATGCCGAAGGAGCTCTCAGCACCCCATGTATGTGTTGTCAACAAGTATCCCCCATCTTTCCCAAAGTCAGCGAAGAACACCTTCCCCGTCAGGCCCTGCTCACAGCAGCAGGCGTCCAACAGTTTTGACCAATTTTTTAGTCCACAAAAAAGAGAAAAAGAGAGAGAGAGAGAGAGATTGGCCCTGGATTATTTTCAGTTGGTTCCTCCCCCTTGTAGAATTGTACCTCTACCTCTCTATGGGCGGGGAAGTCCCGCGGTTGTGCCACCCTGCTGGTGGTGAGCAGCGCTAATGTGTCACGTCCTGGCCAAATGGTGATTGCTAACACAAGACTCTCCAGAGTTCTCTCTCCCTGCAACCCACAGCTGGCAGCTTTCAAGAAGGCGACAGCTCCTTCAGCCTAGTCTCTGAGCAACACAAATAAGCAGAGCTGTGCTGAGCTGCAAGGGTATATATCACGTCTGAGAACAGACTGCCGTTTTCCGGCGTTGAGATTTGGGCCAGGAGTGGGTCACTGCCGCAGACCGTGGCCTTTCCTGCTAACACGTGGCTGCACTGGGTCTCGTCTGGTCTGACCTGGGGCAAGAACAGGGCCAGGGCCAGACTATGGAGGCAGCTGCGAGAGGTGCCCCCACGCACCTGCCCATCCAGGGTGCGCTCCGGGCAGCCGGGAAGAGGGACTGCGCTCAGCTCCCACAGTCAGCAGCCGCATCCTGCTGCTGTTCACAAGGGTGGCCTTGTCACACAGAGGGGTCACTTCTTGTAACAGTGAGCATGCCAGAACTTGGCAGAAGTCCCCCCCTTTACCTGACAGGGCTGATGGATGTTTATCATTTCAGTCACAAGGGAAAGAAACTTGTGATTGAGTTTCTAATTCCTTTATCTGAAAAAATATCAAATCTATCCCCTCTACAAACATGACTCCAGCTAAACTGCTCCAGAGAGATGGTGAACGTAAAAAGATTTCACAACAGTCCTTGGCAAGCTATTTGAGGATCTTGGTAGCCAGTAAATTCTTCTTAATGTCTAACTTAAATCACTTTGCTATAATTTAAAGCTGTTTGCTAGTATACTAGATTTTGTGCAATTTAAAACTTCCCAAAGTG
The DNA here is from genome assembly GCA_963573935.1 of Arctocebus calabarensis. NCBI lineage: Eukaryota > Metazoa > Chordata > Mammalia > Primates > Lorisidae > Arctocebus > Arctocebus calabarensis. The sequence continues at coordinate 23,112 of CAUYON010103412.1, forward strand.
TTATCTGACTCTACCAGTTCTGTTCTACTCCTAAAATCCTACATACAAAGCGGTACATAAATTGATTAATGAGATAAGAAATGGAGGAAAGGATAGCAGAATGGAAAGAAATGGAGGAGGAAGGCAATGAAGGAGCCCTGAAAGCTGGTGCTGTGAGGTCTCCGCTCTCCTTCCAGAAGGAGCAGATCCCGAGGGTCACCACAGCAAGGACCGCCCACCCCACTGGGGCCAAACATAAATGTCCCCACGCATAAATGTCCCCATGCAGAGAAATTGCATGTGCCACCTGATCTGGGTCCGTCCCGGGCTTCATCTCACACCCCACAGGCCCCAAACCCACGTCACAGAAGAATGTCTGGAGGGAAGAGGACACTCAGGCCACACTCTCTCATGGTGACAGGGACGTCTTCACAGCACACTCTCTAGTCCAGAGGCTAATCACAAGGTTAGAGACTGTCGCATTGGACTTCATGGTGAATGAGATAACAAGATGAAATCCTCATCATTATGCCAGGCAGTTCCTTCCCTACAGCCTGACTTGACCCAGACGGCTTCGTTACTGTTGGTGTTACATTAACTCTGCGTGAGTCACTGCACGAGCTCGTGGGGGCCCTGACGCTCTCCACGCGTGCCCTTCACCCCAGCACACGCTTCTTGGAACTGCCCCCCTCCGACTGGATCCCAGGTACTGGATGAAAATGATGGCTGTTTGCACGGACACCTGTGGGGCTTCAATTGCATGCATCCCAGGTTGTGTTGTGGTTTAGAGCCCTGCAGATCTTGTTCAACACAACCTCAGAGGCCTTTGGCTATATAGCAAATTCCTTTGCTAAATAGCACTAGCTCAGATTTAAGGATGTGTGGACAATGTTCGTATAAGGCTTGAAATATGTGAGAAGAGATTTTAATTTACAAATAGGAAGGAGCAGTGAACAGGAGGTTGACTCAGCCAACTAGAGTGTGTTCTTTCTGTATCCCAGGAAATTACATAATATTTATATTCATGACAGAGCCTTGAACAGCCACTGCCTTGATGTCAGGGGTCAGCTTCTTCCCAGCGTGTGGGGCAGAAGCCTTTAGGGTGGATAACCCAGGAGGACACTGAACAAGTGAGAAAAGAGCCTGTGGAAAAACATTCAGTAGTTGATCTCTCAAAGGAGCAAGTCTGAATCACCTTCCCTACACCTGCCCCAGGTAAGCCAGGGGTCCACGGGGGTCTCCAGCCCCTGTCCTCGCACTGACTTTCCTTCCTGCCTGATGTCTGACCCCACTCTCTGTTTCTAAGACCATGTCCCAGTCAACCATGTAAACTTAAACCTTTGCTTCAGTGTCCGCTGCTGGGGGACCCCAACGTAAGACAGTACATTCAACATATTGTCACCTGCCAGCTGCCACCAGAGACAGGAGAGGCCTGTTCTAACATGCCTGCTCAGTATTTCATATTTTCTCTCTGCTTTGTGGCAGCTTAGAAAGAAGTTGATTAACTTGGGTGAAACATTGGAACTCTGTTAAGGAGTGTTTGGATTAAGTTTGGATTCAATTTTAGTTTGAGGGCTCCATCTTTAAACAAAATGGCAGCTGAAAAATTTCCAAACGGATTGTTTTCAACAAGCTGTAAACTACATTTTATAAATGCAGCTTGCAAAGGAATGTGCTATATAGCCAAAGGCCTGTGTGGTTGTATTGAACAGATCTGTAAATGCACTAAACCTCCACAACACAATCTGGGACGCACGCAACCAGAGCCCCACAGGTGTCCATGCAAACAGCCATCATTTTCATCCAGTACCTGGGATGCAGTCAGAGGGGGGCAGTCCCAAGAAGTGTGTGCCGGGGTGAAGGGCATCGAGTGGAGAGCGTCAGGGCCCCCACGAGCTCGTGCAGTGACTCACGCAGACTTAATGAACACCAGGAGTAACAAAGGCATTTGGGCCACCCATCTGAGCACTGGTGAGGAGAACTGGTCAGGTGTGTTCAGGGCAGGACTGGTGCTGCCCACTCCGACACTTTCCTGTGTGCCCCAGGTGTCTGCGGACAGGCTCGGGCTGTGTGGGTAGTGGGTTCCTCCCTCAGGCACAGGAGGCTGTGGTGCCCCAGCACCTTGGCAGTGCAGGGCTCCCTCCTCTGCTGCTGTTTACCTCCTTCTGGGGATGCACTGACACCCTCACATTTTGACTTCACTCTCTGACCATTGCTGTTTCCTCTTTCCCACTAACTTGCCTTCTTATATAGAACAGTATTTGAACATGTAAAAATGTATGAGCTATTTATAGGGCACTTTACTGCTTAACCATGTCAGATAAAGAAAGGGGACCCTGTTATCTCTGCAAGTCTGAAAAATAAATTGAAATCCACTTCATAGATATAGAAACAAAGGTCACGAAGATGAAGCAAATGGTCCACACCCTCCCCATGGATGCGTGATGTCTCTCCTTACCCGTGATTCCTTCCAAAGCTTTACACAGATAGAGCATCAGTTTTTATATAATTTTTTGAAAGTCTAGAAAACCAGAGAATAGCAACCAGCCTACTTTATGAAAACAGTATAAGTTCTATACCCAAACTGGACAAGTATATTAATAAAAGGAAAATTTACACAGCAATCTCTCCTGTAGACATAGGTATAAAGATTTTTAAACCACATGTTCACAATTTCAATCTAATGTTTACAAAAGAAACATAATACTGTGCTTCCTTTACATTTTTTTCTCTTTAATGTCAAGTTTAGATTTCTTATTGTGTCCTTGAACTACTGAGGGATTAACAAATTATAGTTTCTTTGATCATAAGAAGCATATTATTAAAGCCTATTTAATAATATAGCATATTATCAAACAGTGGATTATCTATACATACTTTGGGTGCATTTAAATAAAATATTATAATCTCCATGCCCTCTATTTCAGAGGCTCCCAAATATCCCCTGTGTATCAGTGACGGACAGCAAGCATTTGAAGTCCATCTCTGGTCTTGATGACACTCCCCTAGAGGTCAAGCTGTGCAGCTGGACTTGCAGAGAGACCAGAGCTCTTCCCCTGGGGATAACACACATGAAGCCAGCCATGCTGACCCGAGCTTCTGACCTTTATAATCACTTAGAACTATTTTAGTTTCTTTTTATTATATACAGCCCCATCTGTAGCAAGTGAAATATGTTTTTTTCCAAGTTCAGACTAACTCCCTAAAGTAAGCACGATTAGACCCCGCTCACCCCTACATGTTCACCGACGTGAACCTCTGGCTTTTCTGCTCTGTTTTTGGCAAAGCTCCCACATGCCCCCTCTCCTCTCCTGTGGCTTTCCTGGGGGTGTCCTCCCTGACCCATGAGGGTTTACAAAGTAAAATGAAGACTGACTTCGTTGAGTGGTTTATCCACAGCTAAGTGTTGGTAATATTGAAACAAAAGCCCAGCTGCCTGTCTTCCTCTCTCTGCCTATGGAGACACTTTGATTCTCAATATTAGCCAGCTTGTGTATCATTAAATGTTTTGTTGACTAAAAATACAGGGCACACCTTTTGTTCTTGAGTAGGTAGGAAGCAGTATGCTGAATTAGCAGCAGTTTCCTAATAGGTCATGAAAATACCACATTTCAAATGGATGAAATGACATCAAATACTTGGTTAGGCAAGTTAGGAGAAATTTTACACATTTTCCCCAAGGGAACTGCACAAACATGATGCCTCTAATTGCAGACTTCTGTATTTTATTATCCCTGATCAAAAACTCTAAAGCAGGATTTGCTACCAAAAACATATTTTAGACTCTTCTTTTGTGCATTCCGCTCTTCTCCCCATTGTCTCAGTATTGTAAGACAGCTATTTACAAACACCTGGACTATTTTGAGATGATCATGGGAAATTCAGTAAGCCACAGGACCCATAAATACTTCTTCCCTGTAATTTGATTCCTGTTTATTGATTTAACGGTTTATCATGAAAGATGAACTCTGTGTATTTCAGGTAACATTTGATAAGGTGATACTTATCTCTAATGAAAAACTAGATATAAATCTCACTCACATTATGGATATTTCCACACCAAGGATGTATAAGAAAACATTTCATAATATATCTGTTATCCCGACATACAAAAACACATGTGCAATCATGGCAAGCACTAAGAATAAATTTAATACTTATTTTTGAAGAAACTACAGAGCATTCTAAAACATGAGACCACTATTGCACCCCCCAGACTAAAATTAACTTGCAGAAAATGTTTTCCGTTTACATTTATATAAAATTATTGAGTTTCTATGAAGTTGCCCATTCTAAATAAATTGAAAATTCAACATACATATTAAAAGCACCAGTAGAATTAGATACTTTTGAAATTAGATGAATTTATTAGAAAAACAAACAGAAAGTTATTAAGAATAATTTGAAAAAAGAAAAGAAAAAAAGGAAATACTAATGGTTCCACAAAAATAAGCATGGTATACAGAGATGGTAATTAAATCAGCATAGGTCTGATGTAAGAGTAAACAAACAGGGGAGCACCATAAAAACTCATCACCCCAAAAATGTTTGGAAATATTGTATATAATAAAAGAATCATCCTACTTTAAGGAGAAAAATAAAGGTAGGGATTATTCAGTGAATGGTGTTGGGATGAGTTAATAGCCAGACAGGGTGGGGAGGATTCTAAAGTGGCAGCAAAAGGAACATGAAATAGTTATTTTTTTAAAAAAGAGAACATTTAAAAGCACCATGGGAAATACTGGGAGAATTACCTTATAATCCCAGAGAAGGGAAGGCCTTTAAAGCTCTGAAACAAATTTGGAAACCATAAAAATATTGATAAATTCAATTATACAAAAATAGTTAAAGTAATAAAAAATAAATGAAAACAAAAGGAACAAGATAAACTAGAAAAAATATATTTCCAATTAATACCATAAAGAAAAGACTAATGTTTCTGACATATAAAGAGACTGTGTAAACTAATGGGAAATGAATAAAGGATGTAAACATTTGACAACAGATGACGTTCAAATGATTCTTAAACAGATCCAAAGATGCTCAATCTAAGGAGAGAAATACAAGTGAAAACTACATGGAAACCCATGAGATTAATAAAAAACAAAATGGGGTGGCGCCTGTGGCTCAAAGGAGTAGGGCACTGGGCCCCATATGCCGGAAGTGACGGGTTCAAATTCAGCCCCGGCCAAAAAGAAAAACTACAAAAAAAATTAAAAAAATAAAGAACAAAATGTGTGATAATATACCATTTCAGCAAGTCTGTGCAGGACTTGTTGGTGAGAATGTGAATTGGCCCAACTATCTGGAAAGCACTTTGTACATTTCAATTCTAATGACAAATCTCCACTGACCCAAAAACTCCACCCTTAGAAATATTTCTTACAGATACTTTTGTACAAGTAGGAAATGGAATATGTCTGGTTACTGGTGGAAACACCAGTTGTAGTAACAAAATATTGGAAATAACCTAAATGTCCATCAAGAGGGAATGTTTCAATCAATTGCATCATATCCAGAAAATGGAATCCTTTGCAGCCATCGGAAGAGGGAGCGGGGAAAGACACTCTTTGTACACATATGGAGGACGCCCCAAGAAAGCTGTAAAGCAGAGCACACAGGGAGGACACAGGTGCGGGGTGCTGTGCAGGCTTTCCTCTGTGTTTAAGGCGGGGAGCCTGGTCGCTGAGTGTGTGTGGGAATTCCGCAAAGCACAGCGCGGCTCTTGGGAAACTCACAGAGTTGGATCAGGTGCCTCCCTCTTCTGTCCCAGCTGAGTGCTACTTGGCAGGGAGAGGAGAGTTTCACTGCACAGCAGTTTCTGCTATGTGAATTTCCAAACATGTAAACACATGCTTATTCATTACATGAGGGCTTTTAAAATACATTAATTTTCAGGAATCTGTGAATTGCCAGTTATCTTGTTATAAATCCATAACACCTGCTTTATACTTAATCTTAGCCAAAAGGCTGTTAACCAGCTTGATATAAGCATTCCTAATTGTATATAAAATCAGCACATTGTACCCCATAAATGCATTAATGTATACAGTTATGATTTAATAAAAAGAATAGCAAAAATGTGAAACTAACTAACTGCCCATCAACTCACGAATGAAGAAACAAAGTATGGTATGCTATGGTATTCAGCCATAAATAAAAAAAATGATAAAAAATAAAAATCAATGCTTTTAAACATAAGCTGCTGTATAAGACACACAACAACAACAAAACTGTTGCCATCCCATAGTGCAGGTCTCAGGGTAACACAGTCCTTCACTGATTTGGCAACTATTGACAGGAGGTCTCTCATGTATCAGCCACTGCCCTAGCCTTCAGGGTCACTAAGGGAACAAACAAGCCAGGTGCAGGCCCCAGGTCACATCACCCCTGATCTGCCTCCAGCCTCAGTGCTCCGCCCCTGCTGGGGGCCCCTCTCTCCCCGAGAATGGCTGCAGTACTCAGGGCTCACACCTGGGTGCATTGCTGTGGCCCACAGGAGCTTCCTCCTGTGATCTCACGTATGTACTGGCAAATCTGTTGTATTAGCAATGATCCGATTTCCAAAGTCACATGCTAAGGTGCTGGGGTACTTGGATTGGACTTCCACATATGAATTTGGCAGGGGGTGGGGACATGACTCAACCCATGACAGTTGTTACAGGTAACTGAAACTCAGCATGCCTACACTCTTAACACTGCCTCTCTCCGCAGGTTTCAGCTCCCCTCAGAGCCATTCACATACCCATTGAGCAATTTTACTCTCAGAGTTAGTCTTCACTGTTATTTTAATAGGTAATAAGTAAGACATATGCAGATGTACTAAAATGCCTAAATAATCACTGAATCATTAATTTCTTTTTTTTGGGGGGGGGGCAATTTTTTGGCTAGGGCCTGGTTTGAACCCACCATCTTGGGAGGGTGAGCGGTATATGGGGCTGGCACCCTACTCCTTTGAGCCACAGGTGCCGCCTAATCATTAATTCCTTTTAAATTCCTAGAATTGAATGCCTAAGCCGAAGCATTGAAAGCCTGGAAGTACTGGGCTTCTGGGAAACCAGAGCTGATGTCTAATCAACATGCAGGCTTGCTGTGGTCCTGCCACCCCCACTTGACAGTGCAGAAAGTAACTTCTGTGTGAGAATGATGGTTTCTAATTTTTTTTAATTTTAGCAAGTATTTATTGATAGTTTATTTAGCAGACACTGGGAATAGCAAAGGGGGAAAACAGACATGGCCCTTTTCCCTGCAGAGCCCTGTTCCTGGTCTATGACACTTGGTCCCAAAGAACCATCACAGTAGACATCAGGGTAGTGCACCCAGGTTCTTCCCCCAAAGAACTCAGATGGGGAAAGTCTCAGTCCACCTGGAGAGGAAGTGGGAGATCCACAGAGGAGCTGCCATGGGAGGTGAGTTGGGAGGGTGAGTATTGGTGTGAGGGAGGAGGTGACTGTGGAGGGTGAGCGTTGGTCTCAGGGAGGAGGTGAGTTGGGAGGGTGAACATTGGTCTCAGGGAGGAGGTGAGTTGGGAGGGTAAGGGTTGGTATGAGGGCGGAGGTGAGTGTGGAGGGTGAGTGTTGGTGTGAGGGAGGAGGTGAGTTGGGAGGGTGAGCGTTGGTGTGAGGGAGGAGGTGAGTGTGGAGGGTGAGTGTTGGTCTGAGGGAGGAGATGAGTTGGGAGGGTGAGCGTTGGTGTGAGGGAGGAGGTGAGTGTGGAGGGTGAGTGTTGGTCTGAGGCAGGAGGCGAGTGTGGAGGGTGAGTGTTGGTCTGAGGGAGGAGGCGAGTATGGAGGGTGAGTGTTGGTCTGAGGGAGGAGGTGAGTTGGGAGAGTGAGCGTTGGTGTGAGGGAGGAGGCGAGTGTGGAGGGTGAGTGTTGGTCTGAGGGAGGAGGTGAGTTGGGAGGGTGAGCGTTGGTGTGAGGGAGGAGGTGAGTTGGGAGGGTGAGCGTTGGTGTGAGGGAGGAGGTGAGTGTGGTGGGTGAGTGTTGGTCTGAGGGAGGAGGTGAGTGTGGAGGGTGAGTGTTGGTCTGAGGCAGGAGGTGAGTGTGGAGGGTGAGTATTAGTCTGAGGGAGGAGGTGAGTATGGAGGGTGAGTATTGGTCTGAGGGAGGATGTGAGTGTGGAGAGTGAGTGTTGGTCTGAGGCAGAGGCGAGTGTGGAGGGTGAGCGTTGGTCTGAGGGAGGAGGCGAGTATGGAGGGTGAGTGTTTGTCTGAGGGAGGAGGTGAGTTGGGAGGGTGAGCGTTGGTGTCAGGATGGCAGGAGGGCCCTGGGTGGAGGGAGCACATAGAGCAGTATGGTCCAGGATGGCCGAGGCCGGGTCACGCAGTGGGCAGAGAAGTCTCTCAGAGCAACTGGTGCCTTTGCACTGCTAGGGAGCTTGAGGGGCCCCGGCAGAACCTGTATACATGTACAAGGGGTAGGCATGGCCAGACTTGTTTTAGAGACATTGTGATGTTGGGGGACATTGAGGTGGGGTGATTGGCAAGAGTAGGGATTTCTAGGGATTCCTATAGCCCTGTTGTCCTCCACTAGATGTATTTTGGGTTTCTCCTCCCCCCCAATGCTCATTAGAGCAGCAGCATCTGAAGTGCAGCCTTTCAGAGCTAAACATTTCAGTCACATAGGATGTGGAATCTCCTGTGCTTTGTCACTCAGCTTGGATTATTTCCTTAATGTCTCTGCTGCCTTCCTCCTCCCCCTTTGCAGTTAGTCATTCACATCGCTGTGTTTAAATTATATGAATTAAGAATTATTTGGCTGCTTTCCATTCTGAGAAGCTTGTGGCAGGGCACCATTTAAAAGCGCGTATTAGGACTGGTGCCACGTTCTGCAAACAGGCCTGACGGCTTGGTTCAGGCTTTTTCATGTTGCAGCTTACGAGGTTAATTACTTTGAAGAGTGCAGGGCACAGAGGAAATGCCTGACAGACTGGATCGTGCCCCACGAACGTTTCCAGAGAAAACCACCAAGGCAAGGGGAGATTTAAGAACTGGACCACTAGACCCCTTGAATAACAACAATAAAGGAAAGTAATCTTATCGTATGAACGTTACGTTACAGGCAATCTCTGTTTTAGTGTTAGCCATGAGTAGTGTTTTTCTAAGGATGTCTTTCCTGAACATTAGTATGCAAATCATCGACAGGTTCACAAGTTGTCGGGAACCCCCTCTCAGTCCAAAAGTATGAGAACCACCAGGAGGAATGCAGAATTCCTGTGTAATTAGCGCGATCCTCCATTTCCTGGAGCAGCATAGTTTTGGGAGTGCTAGGAAGGGATCACCTGTTTCTTGTGGTCTTGAATTACATTTGCAAAATGCTTCTCTCTGCAGAATAGAAGAAATAAATGAGCCACAAAGTTGAAGTTTGTTCTTAGTTTCTAAATATCTTCAGATATCTGCAGAATATCCAGTGAATATGTTAGCATGGAAATAACTCATGCAAGAAGGGTATAAAATCCTCACAGCTGGTCCAAGGAAAAGGATGTTCAAGGTCAGCAAAGCTAATATCCCCTTCTCCTCAAGGGCTCCCCCTCGCCTCTGTGCTGTCTTCAATGTTATGTTGAGCATAACTTTTGAGTTGGAATATCTCACTGACAAATAACTAAAATTTCTGGGATAACTGGAGTTCATGCCCCAATCTGCAATTTCTGTCTCAATATGAAGGCAGACATCAGAGCTGGATTTTCCCGCTGTTCACCTGAGAGCCCCTGTTGCCAGGCGACACGATGAGCAGAAGCATCTGGATCCACACTGGACTTACACTCTTTCTAGCAAAAGACTATATGATTATAAAACTTGCTAAAAATTAATGTAGTCATTAAAAATATCATTAGATAACAAATGGATTTTCTCTCTAAACTCCACCGTGCCAAGATGCTCAGTGACAATTTTTGACTAAACAGAGATAATTCATGCCCAGTGACTAACTCTGATGCACAAATTTGCTGTTCACAGATTCCATTTCACTTGGCATACACTGTCCCAAGAAACTTCCTCTATCAAACACAGCATTTCTATTTGATTTGTGTAAACACTGTTCATTGTCTATAAATGGAAGTAAATATTTAGGAGACATAGTCCCTGAATTAAGATCCTGAAGAAAAAAAGTAGTTTGCAAGATACAATTGTATCTCCCTAGCCTTAAACTCCTTATTCAGTAACAACAACATAAAAGTAATTACTTCCCAATTTAAAAATGAAAGAAAAAAAAAAGGACAGTAGAAATCTGAAAAGAGAGACAAAATAAATGTGATTATCGTCATTCGGCTGGCCATTCAACAAACATTAAATGCACAACATTCGAATGGTTCTGGGGACAGGAGAATAGACAAATCATAACTTCTGTCCTGATGGAGGAAGTGATCAAGTAAACGGGCAAGTATAAGGGTATATACAATTGCAACGATGAGGATGGCTGATGAGGAGCCAGCTCCATGGGAGAGGGTTGCATAAACAGAGCTTGGAAACAAAAAATGGACAAGAACTCGGGCACGTCCCCAAGCAGCTTCTCATCCACCTGGAATCTGATTTTGATAAATCTCCTTCCAGAGTTACGCCTTTTGCAGTTTGTAAGGGTTACTCTCAATTATCAGGCAGAGAAAAAAAGACAAAGAATGAACTTTTAGGTAGAGAAAAATAGGATGAACAACATTTGGGGAAACACAGAGCTGCTGTGTGTAAGTTAGGACCTCCTCCAACACCACCAGGTGAGCCGCCTGCAAGGGGACAGCAGAGCCCCACCAGAAATCAGTAGAAATCAGTGTCAGTGGTGTCCTTGTCACAGAGCATGGAACTCCCCATCCCCGCTGAAACACTCAGTGAGGAATGGAACCAGAGAAGGGACCCATCATAGCAAGCAGCTAGTCGGGGACACTCTCTGAAAATGGGTCTGGGGCTCTCCTGCCCTGACCAGAGATACCCGGGCCCCCTGAGACACATGCGCATAGATCCCACAACACTCCTTGGCACCAAGAGTGCCCTGCTGGCTGCCTGGGGAACCCCCTTCCATCCTACAGGCCATACAAGTAGGGACAGGGGAGCCCCAGGAAACCAGAAATACCAAGTAGACCAAAACACAGCAAAAACTAAAAATTAAATTGCCATGAGAACCACAGTCCACAAAAGTAGTCCAAGACTCATGTGCTATGTTTAAAGAGAGTGAATGCCTGCTAAAATATAAGATTTAAATAGGGCTCAGAGACTTCTAATAGACAAAATCCTAGCATACAACTGAAAATCACCTAGCATATAATTAGGAAAATCACAACTTGAATGAAGAAAGAAAAGAAACTGTTGCCAATAGTGGTTTTAATTTAATGTTAGAGTCATCTGACAAGAATGTGAAAGGAGCATTATAAAATGGCTCAATAATCATTGATACTACACAATTTCATCAAAGAAATAAAAGCTATAGAAAGAAATCAATTACATTACAAAGTAAAAAATAAAACTAAAAAATGGATGGGTTGAGCAGCAGAGCAGGAATGACAGTAAACTTGATGAAACAACAAAGAATTCCCCCAATCTGAACAGAGAGAAAATAGACATTAATGAACATAGCCTTAAAGACCTAAGTAATAATAAAAAAATGATATTCCATATTATCAGCTTTCTAGAAAGAAAATTAAAAGATACTGGGGCTAAAAGAGTATTTGAATAAATAGTAACTGAAAACTTCCCAAATCAGTGAAAGACACAAAACTACATATCCAAGGAAATGAAGAAATTCCAAACAGTAGAAACCCAAAGACATATATACATAAACATATCCTACTTAAACCTTCGAAAACGGAAAACAAAGGATGAGTCTTGGAAGAAGCTGGAGATAACAGCTCAATCAGCTAAGGCACCAGCCACATACACCAGAGCTGGTGGGTTCGAATCCAGCCTGGGCCTGCCAAACAACAATGGTGGCTGCAACCAAAAAAAAAAAGTAGCCAGGCATTGTGGCAGGCGCCTGTAGTCCCAGCTACTTGGAAAGCAGAGGCAGGAAAATCGCTTGAGCCCAGGAGTTGGAGGTGCTGTGAACTGTGATGCCACAGCACTCTATCCAGGGTGACAGCTTGAGGTTCTGTCTCAAAAAATAATAAATAAATAAATAAATAAAAGTGAGAATGGTTAAAGGTGCTAAACGGGAATTGAGTCTTCCACACTTCACTTGAAATAGTTGAGACCAGTAAACTAGTTACATAGACAGAGAATAATACCAGAGCAAGCAGTATTAAAACCATACAGAGAGGCAATACAAAGCACCAGCATGGAATCCTGAAAAAATCTTAACCCAGAAAGCAAGAAAAAATGAGCAGAGGAAGAGAGACCAACAAAAATAAAGAGAAAACAAAATACAATGGCAAATGTAGTTACTAAAGTACCAATAATCACCTTCAGTATAGATGGTCTAAGACACAGAAGGAAAGACGAAGAGCATCAGAATGGAGAATACCCAGGTATGTGTTTCCCGGGAGAAACTTCCCTCCAATAACATAGGGAGAGTGGAAGGAAGAGGACGAGAAGGCATGTGTCATAAAACATTCACTTTTTTTTTTTTTTTGTGAGATAGAGCCTCAACCTGTCACCCTAGATAGAGTGCCGTGGCATCTCAGCTCACTGCAACCTCCAATTCCTGGACTCAAGCAAGTCTCTTGCCTCTGCCTTCCAAGTAGCTGGGACTAGAGGCACCCGCCACAACGCCTGGCCATTTTTTGGTTGTAGCCGTCATTGTTGTTTGGCAGGCCCAGGCGGGATTTGAACCCGCCAGCTCAGGTGTATGTGGCTGGTGCCTTAGCTCGTTGAGCCACAGGCATCGAGCCAACGCTCACTTCTTTTAAAAATTAAACCAGGACGGTGTCTGTGGCTCAAAGGAGTAGGGGGCAGGCCCCATATGCTGGAGGTGGTGGGTTCAAACCCAGCCCCGGCCAAAAACTGCAAAAAAAAAAAAAAAATTAAAGCACGCAGGCAAGTAAAAGGGTATGTAGAATCGCAATGTTACTATATTAATATCAAATAAAGTAGACCTTGGAGCAAAGAAAATACAAGAAACAAAGAAGAACATCACATAATGATAAAAGGATCAACCCATCAGAAGACAAAACAATTATAAATGTGTGCACACAAGAAAAAAAAATAGCCTTCAGATATGTGAAGTAAAAACTGCAGGTTGAAGACTTTGAAACCTCACTCTTAGCCACCGACAGAACTACTAGGCAGAAACCCAAGCAAAAATTGATGAATCGGACCACATCAAAATTAAAAGCTTTTATTTTATAAAAATACCTGTGAAAGGAATTAAATAATAAACTACAGTCTAGGAAAAATATTTTTACATATGCAACAAAGGACACACACTTAAAAACATAACCAATTCTCAAAACTCAAGGGTAAAAGAAAAAATTCAAAGATCCAGTTTGACAACAGCAGAAAGAACTGGCGTACCAGTGACACAGAAATAGAGGGAAACGCACATTAAACCCATCACGAGGCATCAGCTGCTGGAATGGCTAAAATATAGTAATTATCTCACTGGTGGAGGGATGAGCCCTTCTCCTGCTTCTGGGTGGATGACTCTGGGCGTCAGGGATTAACTCCAGCTGCAGGGGACTGGCCTCAAGCTTCTCACTTTTTGGATCGGAACTGGCCAAGGTTCCCTCCACACATCTAGCCTAATCAAGAGATGGAGAGTCTGTTTGAGTTGAAAATTGTGCCAGGTATTGGGGTCCTTTATCTGGAATGGCTGCGTAATGCTTTTGAGAGAAATACCCAGAGTAAGAGTTCTCGGGTCTTTGAAATGTTGCCAAGAGCCCTTCCATGAGGACATTGCTCTGGAAAGAAGCAGCCACGGCCTGTTCTGTAAAGAACCTGACACACAGTCCTGTTGGATGTGTGATCAGCCTCTTTGGGAGATTTTGATGCAGTCTCTTTAAGGAATGTGTTGGATCTCTTGTTTACAAACAAGTACACCTGCCCAATGTTTGGTTGTCTCCCGTCTTAAATCTCATCATTAATGAACACAGGATGGAGGACGGGCTTCAGGAAACAGCCATCACCTGTGCGCTCACACACCTGCACCCACTGGCTGTGCGCTCACACACCTGCACCCACTGGCTGTGCGCTCACACACCTGCACCCACTACCTGTGCGCTCAAACACCTGCACCCACTGCCTGTGCACTCACACACCTGCACCCACTGGCTGTGTGCTCACACACCTGTACCCACTACCTGTGCACTCACACACCTGCACCCACTACCTGTGCGCTCAAACACCTGTACCCACTACCTGTGCGCTCACACACCTGCACCCACTGCCTGTGCGCTCACACACCTGCACCCACTGCCTGTGCGCTCACACACCTGCACCCACTGCCTGTGCACTCACACACCTGCACCCACTGCCTGTGCGCTCACACACCTGCAATCACAGCCCATGCACTCATGCACCTGCCTTCTTATCACATGCTTATCTTGCAACACAGATTCTCCTGCGAATTAGAAAAGAAGGCATAACTTAAGTCTAAGTTAAACTGGACATAGGGATTTTCTTTTTCTTGTTTTCTTTTTGGAGACAGAGTCTCACTATATCACCCTGGGTATCACAGCTCACAGCAACCTCAAACCCTTGGGCGTAAGCAATACTCTCGCCTCAGCCTCCCAGGTAGCTGGGACTACAGGCACTTGACAAGGCCGGCTATTTTTTTGTTGCTGGTGTCTTTGTTGTTTAGCTGGCGCAGGCCGTGTTGGAACCCTCCAGCTCTGATATACGTGGCTGGTGCTCTAGAAGCCGAGCTGCAGACTCTGAGCCAGGACATAGGTATTTTCTAACATCTTATAAATAACATTAGGAAATACTTCAAGCCAAAAAAATAAAAAATAAAAACTTACTAGGTAAAGGAGAGTATTCCTTTCAACTACCATTTTTCTTTTCTATTATTAGTTACAGCATACAAATATAATTCCAATACTTTAATTTTATAATGTAGCTGGTTTCCCAAATGTGAAGGTGTACCATTCAAAATATGCAAAATTCAACAGTGTTTGCACAGAACAGAACCACAGTCTGTGGGAGAGATTTCTTTCATTTAAGACATGGCTGTTAATTTTTCTCCTCAGGCTTCCCTCATTCCTTTCCTTTTTTATTGTACTAATCTGTACCAATTAATTTCCCACGGATGTACGCAAAGACATTTATGACGACTTAGTATCTTCTTACTGGGGAGAGTCAATGCTTGAGCAGATGCCACTCCCCTGCGTGGTGACGTCCTCACTCTCGGCAGGTGTGATTCTTTATTCCCCTGTCCCAGGGAGGACAGCAGGTTGGAAGGGAAATTGATAGTGGCTTGCGTGGCTACTCTCATCGGGGTCTACAGTGACGCTGCTCCGTCTCGGGAGCTGAATTTGAAAGTGGCCTCTACTCCAGTCTGTGGCTGCCCACACTCTGCTCCCCTCAATCCCACAATTGGTCACTACCTATGTGCAGCTCTGTCCCTTTTATTGGTGCCCGACTTCCCTTACTGGGAGGAATTATATTTCTTTGCATCTTCCTGTATCATACCAAAACTTCCAACCTGAAATTTTATATAAAAACCTACACTTTATGCAAGTAATAGCATATACTTAGCTGAGTCTCCTAGAAAAATATTCTCATGTTATTGCACTTTAAATGTAACTTTCAGTTTTTCGATAAAAACCACTGGGTGTGAATGATTGCCTGATAGAGACCCCTTCCCAATGCCTTGCCATCCCGTCAGGCTCACTGGTACCTACTGATTCCTAATAATGTGTCCATGTTCTCGTTTGCAATCAAAGGGAAAAGAGCCAATGTCAGCACTTCAGAATCCACAGTTATACACCTGAGCCCCTTCTTCACACTTAGGAACATTGGATATTTTCAACTTTGAACAAAAACAAACTGAGAGAAATGGAATTGAGCAAGAGGAGAATTGTTTCACAGAATGAGTTGTTGAAAATAGTTGTCCTGTGTACCCCAGATACAAATGCTGCTTCTCTTGTGCACCCAAGATACACCTGCTGCCTCTCTTGCTCAGGATTTTTTTTTATTAAATCATAGCTGTGTACATTAATGTAATTATGGGGTACAATGTGCTGGTTTCATATACAATCTGAAATATTTTCATCAAACTGGTTCACATAGCCTCCGTGGCATTTTCTTAGTTATTGTGTTAAGACCTTTATATTCTGCATTCAGTAAGTTTCATCTGTACCCTTCTAAGATGCACTGTAGGTGTGGTGCCACCAATCACCCTCCCTCCACTCAGCCACCCCTCTCCCCTCCCATCCCTTGCCCCTTTCCCCATATTCTTGTGCTATAATTAGGTTATAGCCTTCATATGAAAGCTATAGATTAGCTTCATAGTAGGACTGAGTACATTGGATACTTTTTCTTCCATTCTTGAGATACTTTGCTAAGAAGAATGTGTTCCAGCTCCATCCATGTAAACACAAAAGAGGTAAAGTCTCCATCTTTCTTTA
>CAUYON010103417.1:0-28400 GCA_963573935.1 Arctocebus calabarensis
AGAAAGTTAATAAATGTTTATTGCACAGTAATATCTGAAAAAAATCTGGGAGGATGTGTAAAAGTTAACTGATGTAGGGCGGCGCCTGTGGCTCAGTCAGTAAGGCACCGGCCCCATATACCGAGGGTGGCAGGTTCAAACCCAGCACCAGCCAACTGCAACAAAAAAATAGCCGGCCGTGTGGCAGGCGCCTATAGTCCCAGCTACACGGGAGGCTGAGGCAAGAGAATCGCCTAAGCCCAGGAGATGGAGGTTGCTGTGAGCTGTGTGATGCCACGGCACTCTACTGAGGGCGATAAAGTGAGACTCTGTCTCTACAAAAATAAATAAATAAATATAAATAAATAAATAATAATTAAAATAAAGATTCTCCCAAAACATATTGGCTCAGCACCTGTAGCTCAACAGCCACATACATCAGAGTTGGTGGGTTTGAATCCAGCCCAGGCCCGCCAAACAACAATGACAGCTATAACCAAAAAATAGCCAGGCGTTGTGGCAGGCACCTATAGTCCCAGCTACTTGGAAGGCACAGGCAGGAGAATCGCTTGAACCCAGGAGTTGGAGGTTGCTGTGAGCTGTGATGTCATGGCACTCTACCCAGGTTGACAGCTTGAAGCTCGGTCTCAAAAAATAAAATGAAAAATACATGAGCAGTTGGGGGGCCAAGTTAGGAGGATTGCCTAAGCCCAGGAGTTCAAAACCAGCCTTTTGAGACTTTATCTCAAAAAAAAAAAAGAATAGTATACATGAAAAAATTAAAAAATATCAAGTATCCAGAAGCAATATGCATAGTATTCTTTTTTAAGTAATCATATAGGAGAGAAAGTTCTAATGGAAGGCCTAAGGAATTGCTCAGCCAGCTGGCTTGGCATCCTCCACGTCTCATTCACTCTCAACACCAGATGGCGACATTTTGCCGTGATCTACTGAGTCCTAGAAAGGTGAATTTGTTCAGTGTTATTAGTGACAGGCTTATGCTAGGCACTAAGAATTGATAAATGAACAACACATTGACCTTGAAGATCAAAGAGCTTATAATCTCTGAGAATAGATAGTTATACAGATAATAAAATACAATTATGGTAATACACATATTAAAGAGCAGCTAATATTTTTTGAGGGACAAAGGAACTAAAAAAAAACACTTCATCAAGTGAGGAAACCTAAATGGACAAAAACAACAAGAAAATGTGATCCACATTATTAGTCTTACCCAGGTGCACATAATTAGCATGTACCTAGATCAATCTGGTTCCAAAGCCCAAACTCTAGTCATTTATTCAATTGTTTCCCCATTTTTACAAGGCCCTATGAGAGTGATGAATGCTAGTTTTCAGGGAAACAGATTAAGAAAGACTTCAAAGAAGAGGATGGGGTATTTTGTACCAAGCAATAACCCAAATGTTATCAATTAATGTCCTTGCCTGATATGGTAACTATAGATTCCTGGATTTGGGAAGAGTCTAATCCAATCTCTTTATTTTATATGTGAAGGAAATAAAGCTCAGGAGACTAAATACAGTCACTTAGTGTTAGCAAAGGACAGAGCTAAGGTCAATTGTAAAATAGCTGACCTAAAGCATACAGGTTAAGGAAACTTGCCCAAGGCCTCGCAGAAGTAAGTGTTGGGGCCAGTAGCTGAGTCTAATCCAGTGAGCAATAGAGGCCAGACTCCTACCCCCAGGCCCAAGCTTGCCTTTCTTAAATACACTGAAGGTCAGTAAATTAGGAGCAATCGGAGGGATCTTGGTCATCCAGGATAGGGGTGGCATGACAGGACATATTCAACCCACTCCACAGTTCAATAAGCCAAGACCAGTAGGGCAAAGGAAAGATGCCAAAGAAAAGCATATTGAAAAGGAAGGGATTTCAACCTCAGAGAGTTGGGTTTTCTTATCTGTAAATTCAGAATACTCATTTTTCATAAGGATTAAAAACGAATCTGTTAAAAATGGTTAGTACTAGTAACCCCTAAAATGCTATTTTTGGTGTTTTTTTAAAATAAGCAGAGACCATGATGAAATTGCAGGAAGATCAACACAAACGTTATTTTAAAAGAGAGCCCACGGCTGTTTGAATAGGATAAGTGAATATGAAAAGAATAACTGAAAAGCAGTAACTTAAAAAAAGCATTGTACCCTAAAATATAAAAAGAGGCCTTATATTTATATAAGGCTGCAGAAACTCCAAGAAAGGATAGTGCTGGTGGATGGACAGGCAGAGAGGTAGCCAGGGAGACTGATACGCTCGCCTGTTGAGTCAGGCCAAAGCCAAACGCAAACAAATCAGGCAAATAATTGGGGATTGCCAGTCAATCAAAGTCAACTTTGTTTGAGCAGAAAGGAAGCAACGTTAGAAAACCACATAATTTAAATCAGGGGATCATTTCAAGACCCCAATTTAAAACTGAAGGAAGAAAACAACAGTTTCAGCAAAATGGAATTAAGGCATAAAAGATCTGGTTTCGATTGAATTGGTAGGTCTGTCTCAGCACCAGGGTATGATGCTTACCTGGCCCACGTGCCTCACCTGGAGACAATGGCTGTCCCAGCCCCCTCTGCTGTCCACTCTTTCTCCAGTTGAAGTTCCTTATTTGTCCTGTGACCTTTGCAAGCCTTGTCCACTTCTCAGCGTCTCATGTCATTTACAGCATCTTCATTTCATTTATAGTCTCATTTCATTTACAGTTGTCCCTGTTCAGTCGTTTCTTACAATGAATTAGTTTGCTGTAACTGCTATAATGAGCTCGGTATCAGTTCCTTGAAACTCATAGGCTGAGTGGGGCTTTAAAAACAGAAATTTATTTTCTCACTGTTCTGGAGGCTGCAAGTCCAAGGTCAAGGTGCCAGCGTGGTGGGTTTCTGGTAGTAGCGTTCTCTTTGGCTGCCTTCTTCCTGTGCACTCACACGACCCCTTCTTCTTGAATATATCGGAGAAGGAGAGTACAAACTGTGTTCCTTTCTACTGTGTTCCATTTGTGTGGGCACAAATTCTACCATGAGGCCCCACCTGCGAAACTTTGTCTAAACCTAATTATCTCCTGAAGTTCACTTATCTAAAGTAGTCAAGTTCACAAAAGCAGAGAACAGAACAGTGATGACTGGGGGGCTGAGGAGAGAAGAAAGTTGGGAGTTGTTTAATGTATACAGAGTTTTATTTTCTCATAGTTCCAGAGACCAGCAGTCCAAACCCCATTTCCCTGGGCTGGAATCCAGGTGTTGGCACGGCGGTACTCTCTCTGCAGAGTCTTGTGGAGTTCTTGCCTCTCCTAGCTTCTGGGCAGCCAGAAGAGCACTGCTGGGCTTGTGGCTGCATCTCTCCATCTCTGCCTCCCTCCTCATGGGCCTCCTCCCAGAGAGTCTGATCTCTTTCAGCCTCTCTCATAGGAGGAAGTGATGGCATTCAGGCCCCACCTGGGTAATGCCAGATAGTGCCCTTGAGATACTCAAGCACATCTGTTTCCACATAAGGTAGAATTTGCTCTTTTTTCAATTAAGATAACAATTACAGGGCGGTGCCTGTGGCTCAGTGAGTAGCTCAGGGGGTTCAAACCCAGCCTGGCCAAACTGCAATAAAAATATAGCCCAGCATTGTGGTGGGCGCCTGTAGTCCCAGCTACTTGGGAGGCTGAGGCAAGAGAATTGCCTAAGCTCAAGAGCTGGAAGGTGCTGTGAGCTGTGACACCACAGCACTCTACTCAGGGTGACAAAGTGAGACTCTGTCTCTAAAAATAAGAAGAAGAAAAAAGGGATCGTCTGTGGCTCAGTGGGTAAGGTGCCAGCCCCATATCCCGAGGATGGCGGGTTCGAACCCAGCCCCAGCCGAACAGCAACAAAAAAAAGCTGGGCGTTGTTGTGGGTGCCCGTAGTCCCAGCTACACTGGAGGCTGAGGCAAGAGAATCGCCCAAGCCCAGGAGTTGGAGGTTGCTGTGAGCTATGATGCCACAGGACTCTACCCAGGGGGACAGCTTGAGGCTCTGTCTCAAAAAAAAAAAGTTTTCAAACTCTGGAACCAAAAACTGGGAGTCCCCTTAACTCCTCTGTTTCTCCTATCTTCCACATCCAACCCACCTACCTGCAAATGGTGTTGGTTTCTATCTTCCTAAAAGTCCCAAATCCCATTACTTCCATCCACCTGAACCCATCACCAAGTGGGAGCCATCCCCACTCCTAACCCACACTGTTGCAACAGCCTCATTTTTTTGTTTTTAATGAGACAGAGTCTTACTCTGTTGTCCTGAGTAGTGCTTTTCCACCTCACAGCAACCTCAAACTCTTGGGCTGAAGTGATCCTCTTGCCTCAGCCTCCTGAGTAGCTGGGACTACAGGCGCCCATCACAACACCTGGCTAGTTTTCCTATTTTTAGTAGGGGGGGGATCTCTTGCTCACACTGGTCTCAAACTCCCAAGCTCAAGGGATCCTCTTGCCTCAGCCTCCCAGAGTGCTGGGATTATAGGCGTGAGCCACTGCGCCTGACAAAATAGCCTCTTGATTGGTCTCCCTACTCCTTCCCTGAGCTTCTTGAGGTCTATATGGCCGCGAAGATCGCTTTATATGTAAATTTCAGGGCTAGACAAAGTGGCTCACACCTGTAATCCCAGGATTCTGGGAGCCTGAGGTGGGTAGATAGTTTGAGCTCATGAGTTTGAGACCAGGCTGAGTATAGGCTATACCCCTGTCTCTACTAAAATTAGAAAAACTGGCTCGGCACCTATGACTCAAGTGGTTAAGGCGCCAGCCACATACACCTAAGCTAGCAGGTTCAAATCCAACCCGGGCCCGCCAAACAACAATGATGGCTACAACTAAAAAATGGCCAGGTGTTGTGGTGGGTGCCTGTAGTCCCAGCTACTTGGGAGGCGGAGACAGGAGACTCGCTTGAGCCCAGGAGTTGGAGGTTGCTGTGAGCTGTGAATCCACAGCACTCTATCCAGGGTGACAGCTTCAGGCTCTATCTCAAAAAAAAAAAATAGAAA
Source organism: Arctocebus calabarensis (assembly GCA_963573935.1). NCBI lineage: Eukaryota > Metazoa > Chordata > Mammalia > Primates > Lorisidae > Arctocebus > Arctocebus calabarensis. The sequence continues at coordinate 4,981 of CAUYON010103417.1, forward strand.
AACTGAGGCAAGAGGATCTCTTGAGCCCAAGAGTTGGAGGTTGCTATGAGCTATGACGCCATAGCACTCTACCAAGGGTGACAGTTGGAGACTGTCTGAAGGGGAAAAAAAAGTAAATTTCATCATGTCATTGCTTTTCTCAAAATGTTCTAATTTTGAGAAACTATCAGATTTACAGTAAAATCCAAAGTCCCTATCATGATGCAAGATGCCTGGTCAAATGTGCCCTTCACAGACCTGTGTCAGGACTGAGCACCTTCTCTCCCCCTTCTTCAGCCCCTCAACCCAGGTGTTTCCCCAGCTTGCTCCTTACCTGCGTTCAAGTCTCTCTCTCTCTCTCTTTTTTTTTTTTTTTTTTTTTTGGCAGTTTTTGGCCGGGGCTGGGTTTGAACCCGCCACCTCTGGCATATGGGGCTGGCGCCCTACTCACTGAGCCACAGGTGCCGCCCATCAAGTATCTTTTTAATTGTCATTTCCTCAGGCAGTCCTCTCCTGACACCTTCCTTAAAATAGCGTTGCTGTCACTCTCTGACCCCAAATCATCATAATTATTTCTTTGAGATACTCATCACTAGCTAACATTATATTACCTATGTATTTGTCTCCTTGCTTAATTTTTACCTTTACCACTAACACATCAGTTTTTAAGGGCAGGGAACGTGCCTCTTTTGTTCACCACTTGATCTCCAGTGCCTAGAATAGTGCTTGACACGAAATTGAAGCATGTTAAATATTTTTCGAATGGATATAGGAATGTGTGATTGAAAGATTTCCAAGGGCTGGGATGCAAAGGGCAAGCTCTCAGAAGGGACTGTCTTCTACACCCCCAACCACAAACTCAGAGAATGTATTATAGCTGGGCTTCCTCCCAGCCTGAGCACACTGCCAGCTCCCATGGAGTGTTAGTCAGACACGGGAACTATGCTGCCCCCACCTCAGCCTTCTGATCAGCCTCCCAGGGGGATGTAGGTAGGGAGCTCACTAGGAGGAAAAGGCAGAGTATAAGAACAAAGCCAATCATGGACTGTGTTTGTGTTATGGCAGCTACTGTGGCATGCAGATGCTATGGGTTAAAAAAAAAAAGGGGGGGTGGTTTGGTGCCCGTAGCACAGTAGTTACGGCGCCGGTCACATGCACGGAGGCTGGTGGGCCAGCTAAACAACAATGACAACTGCAACAAAAAATAGCCGGGTGTTGTGGCGGGCGCCTATAGTCCCAGTTATTTGGGAGGCTGAGGCAAGAGAATCGCCTAACCCCAAGAGTTTGAGGTTGCGGTGAGCTGTGATGCCAGAGCACTCTACCCAGGGCGACATAATAAGACTCTGTCTCAAAAGAAAGGGGGGGTTACCCACTGGGGTTCTCTGTAAATTCTTAGCAGAAAAAGCTGCACTTGAGGCCCCATTTGGGGGCAACATTTGGAAAAGAGAATGGCCAGTGGTGAATATGTCAAAGGGTCAGTTGGGCACCTAACACAGCCATACACAAACCCTTCTCCCTCCTCTCCACCCCACCCCCCAGACAAAGGACCCAGTTAGCCCCACCCCTGAGAAGTTTGCACCTAAGGACCCTAACTTTCTGAGAAAACTTTGGAATTTGCCCACCTGCTATGACCCCATCCAAAAGAAGTGTCCACTCCAGTGTCTCTGGGCACCACCGCTTGCACCTTTTAGGGCTTCTATGGGACACGAGCCTGAACATGGTACCTTCTCACCACATCGGACAATGTTCCTACATCCCCAAGGGGAATGAAGTATTTGTCCAGAAACCAGTAGAAACCCCCACAGTGAAGTAGTATTAATAAACAACCTCAATTTTTTTTATTTATTTATTTATTTATTTATTTATTTATTTATTTATTTTGAGACAGAGCCTCAAGCTTTCACTCTGGATAGAGTGCGGTGACATCACAGCTCACAGCAACCTCCAATTCCTGAGCTCAAGCGAGTCTCTTGCCTCTGCCTCCCAAGTAGCTGGGACAACAGGCGCCCGCCACACCTGGCCATTTTTTGGTTGCAGCCGTCATTTTTGTTTGGTGGGTCTGGGCTGGATTCGAACCTGCCAGCTTGGGTGTGCATGACTGGTGCCTTAGCCCGTTGAGCCACAGGTGCTGAGCCAACAACCTCAATTTTAGAGGCATCTAAAATAATAAAAAATAAAAAGAATTAAAAAAGTTAAAAAGTTAAAAAAAAACTTTAGAGGCATGCCTTCATTAGAATTCTCAAAGTATATTGTTTGCTGTGTATTCTTGGATAATTCTTATTCATAAAATCAAAATACTGTCTATCTCTTAGGCCCGCTGTGAGGAGAGACTGTTCTGGGCCAGCACAGGACCGGCATAATCATCCTTAGTCAGCCTTTATAAAGGAAAGGCCAGTAAGGAGGACAGTGACAACAGCCAGCCTCACGCCACTCCGGGCGTGTCTGGCATTGGAGTGTGACCAGCCCCAGAATCACAGAATGACAGGGTTACAGAAGACTTTGGAGATTAAAAACAACAGCCGCAACTAAACAAGCATCACCACAATAATAACAACAGAAAACAAAAAACCTTTCATTTTACATAAAAAGGAACTTGGCCTACAAGCATGAACTGACTTGCCCAAAGTCGTACAGCTAGTTGTGGCAAAGCCAGAGCTGGACATTGCACCCAGACCTCCAGCCTCTCGCCTGGCTGCTGTGCAGGTATTTCTACAGGTTTTCAACAGCCCCGCTGACTGCCCAGCCCTCCACGCCTGCCCCTGCTCCAGCCTAAAACCGCACCATTCAGAACCAGCTCTCTCAGCAGAAACGCTTAGTCCCTGCCACAGCCTCCTAAGACGCCTGCAAGGACTCTGATTTTTCTTCCTCTGTCCACGTGTCCTCTGTTCCCCTCTCCTTCCCTGAAAAATGCACAGGCCCATTGGCCTGTTGCAGAGTACATTTCCTGGAGGTGGAATGCAGACAAAGTGCAAGGTCAGTCTGAGTTTCCCTGTGCTCAGGTGGCAGCAAAAGCAATCAAGGTAATGCATTTCCCAGCTCAGACCTTTGCAGGACAATGTGCCTCAGTTTCCTCATCTGTAAAATGGAGATAATAATTTCAGCTCTCCCACTGGTTCTTTATGAGATTGTGATTGATACGTGCAAAGGACTTACAGAAATGCCTGGAATGAAGTCAACCCACATTATTGTCTATTATTATTATAATTACTAGGAAGTAGAAATTTTGACCTCTCTGGGCTCAAAACAGGAATTTATTACGAGACTCTCAACTGTAATATGTCCATAATTAAGTATATTTTAGCTAAAGTAGTCCTCTTTATCGTTGTTTCTTCTGTCCAGTGGCCAGTGTCTGACCTAGGGGGGGTTCTCAGCTGAGCAGGGACCAGCCCTGCTTAACTTTCTGGACCTTACTCTCCTCCCCTGCCAAATGGATCTAAATATTAGTACTTTGTACTATGAAAATACTTAACTGAATAGCATCACAGAATAAACGGTAGAAAATACTGTCACCCTCATACACGATTATCTCTCTGGCTACTTGGTTTACAGAAGAAATTATGCATTCTTTTTTTCTTTTTTTTTTTTTTTGGCTGGGAGCGGGTTTGAACCCGCCACCTCCAATATATGTGGCCTGCACCCTACTCCTTTGAGCCGCAGGCCCCACCCAGAGAAATTATTCTTTTTTTTTTTTTTTGCCTTTCATTTATTTATTTATTTTTGTTGTTGCAGTTTTTGGCCGGGGCCAGGTTTGAACCCACCACCTCCAGTATATGGGGCTGGTGCCCTACTCCTTGAGCCACAGGCACCCCTGAAATTATTCATTTTCATACATTAAAAACAGTCAGCAGTTTCATGTGGCTCGACTTTATCCTAGTAGACATAATTTTTTTTTTTTTTTTTAGATAGAGTCTCACTTTTTCACCCTTGGTAGGTGCTATGGTGTCACAGCTCACAGCAACCTTGAACTCTTGGACTTAAGTGATCCTTTTGCCTTAGCCTCCTGAGTGGCTGGGACTACAGGGGACTGCCACAACTGGCTATTTTTAGAGACGGGGTTTCATTCTTGCTCAGGCTGGTCTCGAACTCCTGAGCTCAAGCAATCCGCCTGCCTCAGCCCCGCAGAGTGCTAAGATTACAGGCGTGAGCCAGCAAGCCCAGCCATAGTAGACATAATTGTAATAAAAAAAAAAAAAATCAAGACTAGCACCCAATGTTTATTTAATGCTCCTAGGTGCCAGTTACTGTCCCTTTTTAATTCACATGGATCATGCTATTTAACCTCTATGACCTAATGAGGTAGGTACCATTATCATCCCCATATGTCAAATGGAGAAACTGAATTACCTAGAAGTTTAGCATATGCCCCAAAATGACACAGTAATGGGAGGCAGACCCAGGGCGTTTAATTCCAGAACTAATCTTGATTCCAGCAACTACTCTGTACTGCCAGGCCTTCTGAATTGAGGACCCTGCCTTCTTAGTGTCAATCGATCCGCTAGTCCTCAACAACTGGACCCCATTTTGACATCAAAGCAGTGGCTGGGCTCCTGCTGCTTGACAGGAGACCTTCTGACGCTGCCTTCTGTCTGTCTGAGTCCCTGAATGCAGCTGACTCTTATTTTCTCCTTCAGTCTGTTCTAAGAACATCCCCCCGCCCTGTTCTTGTTAGCCCTCCCTGATGAAAAGCGCTGTACTGAATAGTTCTCCTTAATCAACTCTGTCCTGTTAATCAGATGCCACATTCTGCTTTTCAGACAGTACTTGCTTCTTAAAACTTCAACAGTCTGTCCCCTCGGTCCCTTCCCCCTTTGTACAAGGATTCTGGTGCCACTTCTGTGCCCACCCCATCTGTTCTTTCCTGCTTTCTTAAGCAGCTTGCACCTACCCTTCCTCATGTATGTGGTACTGTGGGGAGTCCTGGGGATGCAGAGAGCCTGGGTCCTGGTCCCCGCATGCAAAGGGCTTGCGACCTCATTGGCAGACAGAATATAGAAAAAAAGAAATGCTGGGTGGCGCCTGTGGCTCAGTGAGTAGGGCCCCGTCCCCAGATACTGAGGGTGGGGGTTTGAACCCGGCCCTGGCCAAACCGCAACAAAAAAATAGCCAGGCATTGTGGCGGGCTGTAATCCCAGCTACTCGGGAGGCGAAGGCAAGAGAATCGCCTAAGCCCAAGAGCTGGAGGATGCTGTGAGCTGTGATGCCACAGCACTCTACCAAGGGCAACAAAGTGAGACTCTGTCACTAAAAAAAAAAAAAAAAGAAGAAATGCTAGTGCCCACTGAATGGTGATACAGTAGCACATTTGTTATACAATAAAGACCTAGTGTGAGGGAGAGAACAGAGAATAATGATCAGGGCACAGTGGATAGTACCTGATCGTCCTCTGCACCAAGCCCTGGATTCCAGGATTAAAGGAGGCCATAGGAGTACAAATAGATGGCCAAGCAGCTCTGTGAAGGGTCCCTTCACCTTCTACCCACCTCATGGAAGTGCAGTAGCAGGATCTTGTTTCTGCTTCTTAGAGCACATGACCCTAAGCCTTCTATCCACAGATCAACAATCTAGTGACTATAATTTAAGTCTCCAATCCTAGCCTGGCTAGGTCATGGTAAATTGCAACCTCAAGAGCTGCATTTTTTTTTTTTGTCTTAACTCATGCAAACAATGTGTTTTCAGTCAATTTTTTTTCTGTCTCCCTTCTGCTAGCTGAGCCTCATTTATCTGCAACCATTAAGTCTGTCCATATTCAGGTCTCAGGCATGACCAGGAAATCAATACGAGCCAGTGAAACAGGATATGTCCTCTCTCCTCTGCTCGTCTAAATGAGGAAAGCATCCAGCGACAATCAGAAGGCAGGTGGCTCCTCAATGCCCTTCTCTCCCTCCACGCATGAGAAACACAGGAGTAACTGCCAAAAATATGGACCGCTGCTAAACTCAAACTCTTTAATAATGTGGTGAAGCCAGCTTAAAATACCCTTCACATTTTAGAAGAAATTACAGAATCTGTTCTGGGAAAAAGTGGGAGGAAAAAATCAGACTCATTGGGTAGAGATGTACGAAATGATCAGACTTTCTATTTCCAGACAGAACTACAGGAAACCATCCACACTTACCTCTAAAAATTCTCAGAAACCTTTATTTCCAAACCCCTTTCCAAAGCCTTGTATCTGTGTATACTTTGGTTAGTCTAGTGTTTATTCATCTACGATAATGCATTATTAATCATAACCTTTTATTCCAATCCTCTCTTGTTCGATCACATTTTGGAACTTAGCAGCTTGGAGACTGGACAGTAGACCACATTCACCATCACTGGTAGAAGTAGACTCTGGACAAAATTTAAGAAGAAAGCCATGAGGGCGGCACCTGTGGCTCAGTGGGTAGGGCACTGGCCCCATTTACCAAGGGTGGCAGGTTCAAACCCGGCCCTGGCCAGCTAAAACAGCAGTAGTGACTGCAACAACAAAAAAGACATCTGGCTCGGTGCCTGTGGCTCAACGGGCTGAGGCGCCAGCCACGTACACCTGAGCTGGTGGGTTCGAATCCAGCCCAAGCCCGCCAAACAACAATGACGGCTGCAACCAAAAAATGGCTGGGCGTTGTGGCGGGTGCCTGTGGTCCCGGCTACTTGGGAGGCAGAGGCAGGAGACTCGTTTCATCCTAGGAGTTTGAAGTTGCTGTGAGCTGTGATGCCACAGCACTCTACCCAGGGTGACAGCTTGAGGCTCTGTCTCAAAAAAAAAAAAAAAAGAAGAAAGCCATGGCCAGGGCACTTGTCTTGGTCTGCCATAAAATAGATACATAGATGACAGATGGATGGATGGATGGATGGATGGATGGATGGATGGATGGATGGATAGATAGATAGATAGATAGATAGATCTCATAGGCTGAGCAGAGCTTTAAAAACAGAAATTTATTTTCTCACTGTTCTGGAGGCAGGAAGTTCAAGGTCAAGGTGCCAGCATGGCGGGTTTCTGGTAGAAGCGTTCTCCTTGGGTTGCCTTCTTCCTGTGCACTCACACGACCCCTTCTTCTTGAATATATTGGAGGAGAGTACAAACTGTGTTCCTTTCTACAGGGGGCAAAATCCTACCATGAGGTCCCACCTGCAAAACTTTGTCTAAACCTAATTATCTCCTGAAGTTCACTTATCTAAAGTAGTCAAGTTCACAAAAGCAGAGAACAGAACAGTGATTACTGGGGGGCTGAGGAGAGAGGAAAGTTGGGAGTTGTTTAATGTGTATAGAATCTCTATTTTGAAGACAAAGTTGTGAAGATCTGTTCCACAACACTGCTAATATACTTGATGCAACTGAACTGTACATTTAAATACAGTTAAGATGGTAAATTTCATATTATGTGTTTTATACCACAATTACAACAGAAAAAGGGGCGAGGCGTGGTGGCTCACGCTTACAGTCCCAGCGCTGTGGGAGGCCGATGCAGGTGGATTTCCTGAGTTCGGAGGGTTTGAGACCAGCATAAGTCTGAGTGAGCCAGAGTAAAAGAAAAGAAGACGCGGGGCGTTATGGCGGGTGCCTGTAATTCCAGCTACTTGAGAGGCAACAGGCAAGAGAATCGCTAAAGGAAGAAAGGTAAAACAAAAAAACCCAGACTTGGCGCCTGTGGCTCAACGGGCTAAGGCGCCAGCCACGTATACCTGAGCTGGCGGGTTCGAATCCAGCCCAGGCCCGCCAAACAACAATGCCGGCTGCAACCAAAACATGGCCGGGCTTTGTGGCGGGTGCCTGTAGTCCCAGCTACTTGGGAGGCGGAAGCAGGAGACTCGCTTGAGCCCAGGAATTGGAGGTTGCTGTGAGCTGTGATGCCACAGCATTCTACCCAGGGTGACAGCTTGAGGCTCTGTCTCAAAAAAACAAACAAAAAAACCCCCCAAAACTCCAAACTAAGAAGAGTGAAAGCCAGCTGAAATTAAAAACAAAATAAAAAGAAAAAAGTTTTAAAAGGAAAAAAACCCCCCAAAACCGGAAAAAGACATGGGTTTCAAGCACAACCTCAAGCAATTACTAGCAATGAGATAGTCATTTAAATTTTGTTAAGTTTAGGCTGAGTGCAGCAGCTCACGCCTGTAATCCTACCACTCTGGGAGGCCATGGGCGTTCTGGCCAGCCCGAGCAAGAGTGAGACCCTCTGTCTAAAAATAGCTGGGCATTGTGGTAGGTGCCTATAGTCCCAGGCACTTGGGGTGCTGAGGCAAGAGGATCACTTGAGCCCAAGAGTTTGAGGTTGCTATGAACTATGATGCCATGGCACTCTACCAAGGTTGACAAAGTGAGAGTGTCTCAAAAAAAAAAGAAATTAAATTGGGCGGCACCTGTGGTTCAAAGGAGTAGGGCACCGGCCCCATACACCAGAGGTGGTGGGTTCAAACCCAGTCCTGGCCAAAAACTGTAAAAAAAAAATTAAATTAAAATTAAAAAAAATAAATTTCATAAGTTTTAGTTCTTCCATCTGTAAAATGGGCAGTAATAATACCAATCTCTCAGAGTTACAGTGAAATCTAAATACGATAAAGTAGGTGGGAAGGTTTTGGACAATTTAATATTTAATGTGATACAGAAGTAGCGAGCTAATATTGTTGTTGACAGTCACCCTGCTGCAATTTCAATAATATTAAATGCATTTGTTACCTAGAGGTGTTTTAATTCTGGCCTCTTATGCAGTGTGGGCACAGGAACTGCCTGCTGTATGAGTTCCCAGGTTGGGAGGATGGTGTACATTTTGCAGAAAATTTCAAGACTAGCCATCTATCAATTGTAGAAATCAGTAGAGAACAGATCAAGTTACTTAAGTCTAAGAGCATTCAACTAGGATTTGTAAATAGTAACCCAAACTGATTAATAATTTCTGTTTTTGAGAGAAGGGTCGAGAAAATTGGTTCTGTGTGGTGCCTTCCTCCACTGCTACTCAGGAAATGCCAAACTGATAAAATCCATTTGTGGGCTTTAAAATACTTAATGCTTATCTGCACTGATGTTTCACCATGAAAAAGAAGTTCACTTCATAATGGGGGCAGCAGATATCAGCAAGTAGCACATGTTCATAACTAACCTTCAGGAAGTTCTGTTCCCAGATTCTTGAGTTTTGTAGAAAGAACCAGGGCAGAACATAAGCTCCTGCTACCCACCTAGACAAGAAAACCAAGATCTTTTTGCCTTGGTTCTCCTTTGACTAAAGAATGGCCAAACCAGAACCCACTTCTCCTTTGGACATCTTCAAAAGAGGCTAGAAAAGTACTTTTAGAAAGAGGATATTCTTTCCTTCTTTGTAGGTAGTTCCCAGAAAAGAATTGTCACACCCAGCAGAGAGCCTACTCAGACTTTTCTATTGAGGAGGGATGTGATTAGTGTCTGGGTGGATTCCAGAATGTTGTAGATGGGGAGAACATACTTACAGCTGTTCACTCTTGTGATTTTGACTACCTAACAGAGTAATGAGCAATAATAAGGCTAACCTCAAAGAGTGAGTTACATTTTTTTTTTTTTTGAGACAGAGCCTCAAGCTGTCACCCTGGATAGACTGCCGTGGCATCACAACTCACAGCAACCTCCTATTCCTGGGCTCAAGCGAGTCTCTTGCCTCTGCCTCCCAAGTAGCTGGGACTACAGGCGCCCGCCACAACGCCCGGCCATTTTTTGGTTGCAGCTGTCATTGTTGTTTGGCGGGGGCCTGGGCTGGATTCGAACCCGCCAGCTCAGGTATACGTGGCTGGTGCCTTAGCCCATTGAGTCACAGGCGCCAAGCCACAAACATGGCTGTTTCTTTAAATAGTTTATTTGGTTAGATAAAACTTTAAAGGGAGCCTGAGCATCATAGACAGATTGTGTCTCTGAAACATGAAATTAACAATGCATGTTGGCGCATACCTGAGGTCCCAGCTACTCAGGAGGCCAAGGCAGGAGGATTGCTTGAGCCAAGGAATTTGAGGCTGTAGTGAGCTATGATTGCACTCCAGGGCCACAGAGCAACATCCTGTCTCTAAAAGAAATTAAAAATACATAAAAGAAGTTAAGGGGAGCTTTTCTCCTTTTCTGAGGACCTTACCTCTTGGTACGTAAGGAACCCAAGTGAAAAAATTTTTTCTGTTTTCTAAGAAAGTCTTGGGTCTACTTTTTTGTTGTTCTCTTTTTTTTTAGAGACAGTCTCACTTTACTGCCCTTGGTAGAGTGTTATGGCGTTACAGCTCACAACGACCTCCAACTTCTGGGCTTAGGTGATTCTCTTGCCTCAGCCTCCCAAGTACCTGGGACTACAGTCACCTGCCACAAGGCCCAGCAATTTTTTTTGTTGCAGTTTGGCTGGGGCCACATTCGAACCTACCACCCTCAGTATATGGGGTCGACGCTCTACCCACTGAGCCACAGGTACCGCCCAAGACTTGAGTCTATTAAAAAGTTAATTTCTCTTGCTATTCTGGCAGCTTGCTGGTTATGTCAAGGATCCTAGAGTTGATGGATAGATGAGGTACATCTATCTAAACATCAGTACAACCACACACCACACACCTACACCTCATTAGAAAGTGAGTTAAAAAAAAAAAAAAGAACATGAGTTAAGCAAGAGAAGAGATTTTTCTGTGTCTTGTTGACTGCTTTATTCCTAACACCTAGAAGAGTTCCACATACAGAGTATATAATAACTATTTATTAGGTGAACAAATGAATACTGCCTAATAAACACTCATAACACAAATTTATACAATTGGTGATAGTGATGCTACCCATTTCTTAAGCAAGGGAAACACATGCATATCATATATACTTCTAAAGATGATTAATTTTCTAGACAATGTATCTCAAACACCAACAATTGTAAAGAAATGAATGACATTTGTGCTTTATGTCCAAATATCATGTCCAAGCCCGAGCAACATAGGGAGACCTTGTCTCTACAAAAGAAAAGAAAGAAAAGAAAAGAAAAGTTGGCCAGGTGTGGTGGTATGTACCTGTGGTTCCGGCTACTTGGGAGGCTGATGCAGACGGGTCTCTTGAGTCCAGGAGTTTGGGGTTGCTGTGAGCCATGATGATGCCACTGTACTCCACCTCAGGCAACAAAGCAAGACCCTGTCTAAAGAAAAGGCAGAAAAATCCAAAACTAAAACCAAATATCATATCTAATCCAGACTACTAAGAATGTATTTAGGGAGGGTGGAGCAAGATGGCAGACTAAAGGCATCTCCTATGTAAATATACACCAGACACACACACATATATATAGTTACACATTTTTTGCTTCTTTCCCCAATGTTTGTAGCTTGTGAGATCCTGTGAAATCCAGCCTCTAGTCCTGCTTTATGTTAAGTTAGTACTGAGTCCTGGTGCTGGGTCTTTCTTTTCCCTTGCCTCACTTCCTTTCCCCTTGGTCTCAGACCTTGGGATTACACTCCCAACCAAATAACGTAACCCTTAAAAATTTTGCCTCAAGTTCTGCTTTCTGGTGAACTCAGATTTTGGACTTCATACGTTAAAGGCCTCACCCAACAGAAAATAGGTAATCTGAATAATCGCACAACTATGAAAGAAACTGAATCCATAATTTGAAAGCTTCCAGAAGAGAACTTTTCTGGTCAACATAGTTCCACTAAGGCTGTATGTGGTGGCTCATACCTGTAATCCTAGCACTCTGGGAGGCCCAGGAAGTTGGATTGCCTGAGCTCAGGAGTTCAAGACCAGCCTGAGCAAGAGCGAGGTTCCATCTCTAAAAATAGCCAGATGTTATGGCAGGGCCTGTAGTCCCAGCTACTTGGGAGGCTGAGGCAAGAGAATCACTTGAGCCCAAGAGTTTGAGGTTGCTGTGAGTTATGATGTTATGGCACTCTACCAAGGGCAACAAAAAGAGACTCTGTCTCAAAAAAAAAAAAAAAAAATATATATATATATATGTATATATTCACTAGGGAATTCTATGAAACATTTTAAAAAGAATTAGCATCATTAATGCTACATAAACACTTTCAGAACCTAGAAGAAAAGAAAGCATTTTTCAACTCATTTTATGAGACCAGTATTACCCAAATACCCAAACCAGACAAATACAGTAATAAGTGAACAAATGAATATATAACGAAACCTAGAGACTAATATTTCCCATGCACTTAGGTACAAAAATACTAAAATAGAAAATGCTAGCCTATCAAATTCAGCAATATATAAAAAGAACATATATACTACAACCACGTGGGGTAAGTGCTGGACTAAGCCAGTAGGGCTGATTCGATTATATATATATTTTTCTTTTTCTGCTCCTAGAGGAACAGAGTGACATCCATATTTGGAAAACAATTTATAGTGAATAGCCATTTGATAAAATTCAACATCTATTTAAGATAAAAAGTTCTCAGCTTGGCATCTATGGCTCAAGCGGCTAAGGCGCCAGCCACATACACCTGAGCTGGCAGGTTCAAATCCAGCCCGGGCCCTCCAAGCAACAATGAGGGCTACAACCAAAAAATAGCCAGGCGTTGTGGCGGGCGCCTGTACTCCCAGGTACTTGGGAGGCACAGGCAGGAGACTCACTTGAGCCCAGGAGTTGGAGGTTGCTGTGAGCTGTGATGCCACAGCACTCTACCCAGGATGACAGCTTGAGGCTCTGTCTTAAAAATAAAAATAAAAAATTATCAGCAAATTAGGAACAATGGGGAACTTCTTCAACTTAATAAAGAGCATCTATAAAAATCTATAGCTAGCATCATGTTTAACCAGAGACTGAATGCTTTCCTCCTAAGACTAGGAACTAAGCAAGGATGTCCATTTTCACTGCTCTTTTTTTTTTTTTTTTTGAGACAGAACCTCAAGCTGTCCCCCTAGGTAGAGTGCTGTGGCACCACAGCCCACAGCAACCTCCAATTCCTGGGCTCAAGCGAGTCTCCTGCCTCCACCTCCCAAGTAGCTGGGACTACAGGCATCTGCCACAACGCCCAGCCATTTTTTGGTTTCAGCCGTCATTGTTGTTTGGCGGGCCCAGGCTGGATTCGAACCCACCAGCTCAGGTGTACATAGCTGGCGCCTTAGCCCGTTGAGCCACAGGCACCGAGCCCATTCTCACTGCTCTTATTCATTCAAGTTGTGGAAGTCCTGATCTCTGCAATGAGAAGAATAAAAGGGAAAGGAAGGGAAAGGAAGGGAAAGGAAAGGAAGGGGGAAGGGCAGGGGAAGGGCAGGGCATACTTATTGGAAAGAAAGAAATAAAACTATTTGAGTTTGTAAAAGAAAATATTAACTATGTAGAAAATCTCAAGGCATCAACAGAAACTTCAGACTTTTATGTGTTCAGCCAGTTCACAATACCAAAACACAAAATCAGTGAACACGTGGAAAACAAAAAACGAAAAACACAATACAATTTACAGTTGCTCCCTCGAAAGGAAATACCTAGGTGTGAATCCAGCAAAACATGTATAGCTCTACATGCTCAAAAATACAGAATGTTGGTGAAAGAAATCAAAGAAGATCTAAATGCATAGTGAGCTTTATAATATTCAAAGATTGAAAGACTTGATCAAATCAGTGGATTATACCTGTAATTCTAGCACTTTGGAAAGCTGAGTTGGGAGGATCACATGAGCCTAGGAGTTCCAGACCAGTTTGGGCAACACAATGCAACACCAAAAAAATTTTTATCTGGGCAACATACAAAAAACTTCTTTTTTAATTTTCTGGGCTTGGTGGTATATACCCGGAGTCCCAGCTACTTGGAAGGCTGAGTCAGGAGGATTGCTTGAGTCCAGGAATTCAAGGTTACAGTGAACAATAATCGTGTCACTGCACTCTTCTGGATAACAGAGCAAGACTCTGTCTCAAGGAAAAGTAAAATACAAAAAAAAAAAAAAAGACCTACAAAACCCCACAAAGATTGGAAAACTCAGTATAGTAAGGATGTTAACAAGATTATTATAAAATGTATATGGAAAGGCAAAGATATAAAATAGCTTAAACAATTTTTAAAAAGAAAAATAAAGTAGGAAGAATTATTCTACCTGATACTAAGACTTACATGGATACAGTAATCACAACAGTGTGGTATTGATGGAGGAAGAGACACGTAGATCAATGGAATATTGAATATTCAAAAACCCAGAAATAGACTAACAAAAATATGCCAAATTGATTTTTGACAGGGTCAAAAGCAGTTTAATGGAAGGATAGTCTTTTCAATAAATGGTAATGAAACAAATGGACCACTATGGACAAAAATAATAAATCTCATACCACGTACAAAAATTAATTCAAGCCTCGGCACCTGTGGCTCAACGGGCTAAGGCGCCAGCCACATACACCTGAGCTGGCGGGTTCAAATCCAGCCCTGGCCGCCAAACAACAATGATGGCTGCAACCAAAAAATGGCCAGGCGCTGTGGCGGGCACCTGTAGTCCCAGCTACTTGGGAGGCGGAGGCAGGAGACTCGCTTGAGCCCAGGAATTGGAGGTTGCTGCGAGCTGTGATGCTACAGCTCTCTATCCAGGGTGACAGCTTGAGGCTCTGTCTCAAAAAAAAAATAATAATTAATTCAAAATTGATCAGAGGCTTAAGCATACAATGTGAAACTATAAAACTTACAGAAGAAAATACCAAAGAAAATCTTTGGTCTAGGTGAAGATGTGCTGGAGATGATAATAAAAGCACAATATATAGGGTGGCGCCTGCAGCTCAAAGGAGTAGGTCGCCAACCCCATATGCCAGTGGTGGCAGGTTCAAACCCAGCCCCAGCCAAAAACTGCAAAAAAAAAAAAAAAATTATATATATAATTTATATATTTATACATATATTTTTATATATAATAATAAAAGCACAATATATAAGAAAAATTGACACATTGGACCTAATCAGAATTAAGAACTGTTGGTCTGTGAAAGACCTTGTTAGAAGGAGTTAAAAACAAGCTACAACCTGGGAGAAAATTGTGCAAACTGTATATCTGACAAAGGCCTTGCATCTAGGCAGTATAAAGAACTCTAAAAAAACCAAACTAAAAAACATAATAATTACAAAATATGTAGAAAAATGTGGCCAGACACTTCAACAACAAAAAGATACAGATGGGAAATAAGCAATTGAAAAAATTTTCAGTATCATCAACTTTAGCAAGTTAATACCACAACTAAAGCTCACTGCATGCCTTTTAGAACAGCTAAAGGAAGAAACAAGACCAAAGGCTGGCAAGGAAGCAGAGGAACTGGATCACGCACACGGCCAGCTAGTCAGAGTGTAAAACGTTACAGCCATCCTGCAAAACAGTTTGCGCGTTTCCTGTGAAACTAAACACACGGTTACCAAATGACTCAGCTATTTTATTCTTGAGCATTGATCTCAGCAAAATGAAAATTTAAGTTCATACAAAAACTCACATTCATTCCGAAATGACAGGCCTTTAGAAAAAAACTTGTATACAATGTTCATAGCAGCTTTATTTATAACAGAATTCTGGTAACGTTTGAGTGAATGGTTGCACATGCCCTGTTGTATCCATATAAAGGAATACTACCCAGCAATAAAAATAGGAATGAACTATTGTACATGCCACAACAACCTGGTAAAAACCTCAAAGGTATTATGCTTACTAAAAAAAGTCCATCTTGAAAGTTAAATAGTGTGTGATATCATTGATAGAACATTCTAGAAATAACAGAGATAGAGAACAGTTTAACATTTTCTGGAGTCGGGTGAGGGTAAGCATTCATCTGAAGATGTAGCAGGACGATATTCTTTTTTTTGTAGCAACAGTGTCTCACTTTATCACCCCTGGCATCATACAGCTCACAGTAACCTCCAACTCCTGGGCTTAGGCGATTCTCCTGCCTCAGCCTCCTGAATAGCTGGGACTACAGGCACCCATCACAACGCCCAGCTATTTTTTGTTGCAGTTTGGCCAGAAACTGGGTTTGAACCTGCCACCCTTGGCATATGGGGCCGGCCCCCTACTCACTGAGCCACAGGCTCCGCCAGAGCAGGGGGACATTCTTTCAGGGTATTGGAACAGTTCTGTATCTTAATTAGAGGGATGGTTACATGAAACTAAACATGGGGAAAATTGCATGGAACTATACACACACAAATATATAAATTAATGCAGTTTTACAAAATGTCAAAAACTGAATAAGGGCTCGGCGCCTATGGCTCAACGGGCTAAGGTGCCAGCCACATACACCTGAGCTGGCGGGTTCGAATCCAGCCCGGGCCCGCCAAACAACAATGACGGCTGCACCCGAAAATAAATGGCCGGGCGTTGTGGTGGGTGCCTGTAGTCCCAGCTACTTGGGAGGCAGAGGCAAGAGACTCGCTTGAGCCCAGGAATTGGAGGTTCCTGTGTGATGCCACGGCACTCTATCCAGGGTGACAGCATGAGGCTCTCTCTCAAAAAAAAAAAAAACCTGAATAAGACCTATAGTCTAGTTAACCCCAATACAGTAGTGTGGACTTTGATATACTACAACTAGGGAAGATGTCACTGTTGGAAGCTAGATAGATACATGGAACTATTGGTACTATTTTTGCAGCTTCCTATGAGCCTACTAATTTTTTTTTGGGCCGGGGCTATGTTTGAACCCACCACCTCCAGAATATGGGGCCGGCGCCCTACTCACTGAGCCACAGGTGCCGCCCACTACTAATTTTTTCAAAATAAAAAGGTGAAAAAAAAATAAGGAAACCTAAATAAAAATAAATTTAAAAGGAAGAGCAGAGAGAGGGAAGGAGGGAGGAAGTGGGGTCTTGGTGTGTGCCACACCTTTTGGGGGCAAGACACGATTATAAGAGGGTCTTTACCTAACAAATCCAATCAGTGTAACCTGGTTTCTTGTACCCTCAATGAATCTCCAACAATAAATTAAAAAAAAAAATGACCTACCTGTCCCCAATTTTAAGGACCTCTTAGGTTGCTTTAAAGACGCTAAGAACCTTTGACAGTCATTACTGAAGACAGACGTGGGCATGGAATGAAAACCCCCAAGGGAGGCGACTGCTAAAGAGAAGAGAGCCCTGGAACGCACAAGGAGAAAAATAACAGACCTCCAGCAAAGACGTGGGCGACGGGTTTATGTAGAAGGAGACTGTGTGTTCACTGGCATTCAAGCCCGGAGAAAAAAGCAAGAGCAGACAGGCTGGAACAAATCTGGGTTTGGGGAGTTGGAGTGGGAGGAAGAGAAGGTCTCTGCGAGGGAGGTGGAGGGACAGGAGAAGGGAATCATTCTGGAATGAGAACACAGAGCAAGTCTACACCGCCAGTGCAGCCAGGATGCATGTCCACCCTCTGAGCCCGCATCCTCTGAGAATGAATGGATCAACCCCCTTGCTAAGAGAGGGCTGCAGCCCCTGCCTGCCTTAGAGAGGCTTTTTCCTTCAGTTCTTCCCTCCCTCACCTAAGCCAAAGGCATATTAATAATAGTCATTATCACAACCTGTATTTGCATAGAAGCTTTTCTCTTATTCAAAAGAATGTTCCCCATCCGTGACCTCATTTGAGCTGTGCCATTCACGTGTAAGGCTACCAAGGAAGATGTTTTAGTAAGGTAATAAAATTTAAGAAATACAGAGGTTTCACTGACTCGTGTGGATAAGGGGCTACATTTCAGGTCTCAGGGTTGTGACCTCAACTCTGAAATGTGACTTGTGTTCCTAGTGTTCCTATCGGACCATGCGACTCTGAGTCCACAGGCTCTTTTGCAATATGATGTACAGGGAATAAGAAATTCAGAGAGAAAAGCTAAAGGCAAAATCTAGCCTCGTAGAAAGAGCTGTGCTTTTCAAGGAGCCATAATGATAAAGCATCAGTTCATTTACTGATCAGTTTATTTTTCTTAAGAAAGGAAATGGAAATATGCAAATTTCACCCTGACTGGTTTTACGTTGTCAGGTATTTCCTGAGTCTCCAGGACATGGGTCCTGGATTAATCAGAATTTATTTTTATCTCCAACCTTCCAGCTGAAGCTTAGAGTACAGTTCCTTGCCTGCTGGGGAGGTTGCCATAGAAACTCTTTCAGGGGAAGCAGAGTCTCTCTCTATAATGTTGTGACTGCCAGCAGGGACTCAAGATAGACCAGCCACTGCCAGGCAAGAAAGAGGGGAGCCTGGAACTCAGAAGGTGCTCTGTTCCCCCTCCTCCAAGATTTTCTGCGTCCTGACATGTGTAGTGTTCCCCAAACAAATCAATGTCCACAAATACAAAAGAAAATGTCTTCTGTTCTCTGAAGTCTGATCTTCATTGGCCCCTCCTTGGAAGAAGGCTGGGAAGCATAGATTGCAATTAGGAGAAGCACTTCAGTGCAGGAGCTGGCCTGCACTGGCTCACATCAACGTGTGCATTTCTGCCCAAACCCATGTTCAGGGACATCACGATGGCAGCTCGAATTCAGCCCCGGTGGGAGTGTTTATAGCGCAAAAATTAGTCAGTCCTACAGAGAGGACTGTATTCCCCACCCCCACCAGATCATTACTGACTTCCTGAAAGTCATTTTCTTTTCTATCAAAAAGACTAAGTCTTGGGCAGCACCTGTGGCTCAAAGGAGTAGGGCGCTGGCCCCATATGCTGGAGGTGGCGGGTTCAAACCCAGCCCTGGCCAAAAACTGCAAAAAAGGAAAAAAAGACGAGTCTTTTCTTTCATCATTTATCTTTTTCCAAAAACTCTCAAAAATGTTTTTATTTTTATTTATTTATTTTTAGAGACTGGATTTTACTATGTTGTCCAGGCTGGATTTGAACTCTTGGGCTCAAGAGATCCTCTTGCTTCAGCTTCCCTGAAAGGGGTAATCTATGGCAGGCAGAGAGGAGACAGGAACAGAGATGTTCAGGCCAGGTTTATTGAAAGGGGAGGGTGACACATTTGGTATCTGGGGGCAGTTAGAGACCTCTTTTATTTGGGGATGTGGAGGGTGGGCCAATTCCACATCTTGCTCCAAAGTTAGGGTCTTTGTCATGAACTTCTTTGGTGGGTGGGGCTAGCCAGGTCCTTTGTATCTTTGTCTTAGGAGGAAAGGAGGCAGAGGAGGAGGGAAAAGGTTTGTATGTGGCTATGTTACACCCTACAACACTCCAAAATAGCTGGGAATATAGGTATATGCCCTCTCTTCCAGAAAAGAGATCTATTGTCTGATTCTGAATACTCTGTCTTCCAAACACTCCTGAACTGACAACTACTATTGGGATTTCACCTAACAAAGGTGTAGACCACAAGACTCTTCTTTAATTTGTACTGCTAATAGCTTTTACGTGTCTATATTATCATATTGTACTTTTTTTTTTTTTGAGACAGTCTCACTTTGTCACCCTCTGTAGAGTGCAATGGCGTCACAGCTCACAGTAACCTCCAGCTCTGCCTCAGCCTCCTGAGAAGCTGGGACTACAGGTGCCTGCCACAATGCCCAGCTATTTTTTTCTTGCAGTTTGGCCGGAGCTGGGTTTGTACCCACCACCCTCAGTATATGGGGCCAATGCTCTACTCACTGAGCCACAGGTGCCACCCTGTATATTTTTTCTTAATGCATGTTAGACTTATATGTTATGTATGTTAGACATTAGACTATATCTTCATGAGAGTAAAGATTCTTTCTTGTACGTTATTGTATCCCTTGCGCCAAACATAGTGCCTAGGATGCAGCAACTGCTGAACAGATATTTGGTAAATGAGTTACTGAATAAATAGTGAATGTTAGAGCCGGAAGGGCCAAGAAATAATCTGACACAGCAATAGTCTGGTAGGAAAATGACTTTCAGGAAAGTAATAGTCACTTGCCCAAAGTTACGTATTGCAGGAAAACGAGGCCTGATGGAGAGAAAAAAACACCTGAACATCTGTGTTTTAAAAGAGGAAGGACTGGCTGGGCGCCTGTGGCTCAACGGGCTAAGGCACCAGCCACGTACACCTGAGCTGGCGGGTTCGAATCCAGCCTGGGCCCACCAAACAACAATGACGGCTGCAACCAAAAATGGCCAGGCATTGTGGCAGGCGCCTGTCGTCCCAGTTACTTGAGAGGCAGAGGCAAGAGACTCACTTGAACCCAGGAATTGGAGGTTGCTGTGAGCTGTGATGCCACAGCACTCTATTCAGGGTGACAGCTTGAGGCTCTGCCTCACAAAAAAAAAAAAAAGAAAAGAAAAGAAAAAAGAGGAAGGGCTTTATGTCAGTTGACAGAGCCACAGCAGACTAGAGTCCAAAAATGCTGAGCTGCCCAACTAGCTCTGTCTTTTTCTTTTGATCTCCACCAAGGTCTGCTTGTCCATGAGAACCCTTCTTTTTTATTTTTTATTTTTTTCAGACAAAGTGTCAGCTTGCCACCTTCCATCCAGTGCTGTGGTGTCAGAGCTCACAGTAAAACCTCAAATTCTTGGACTGGAGCCATTCTCTTGCCTCAGCCTCCCAAGTAACTGGGACTACAGATGCCCACCACAAAGCCTAGCTATTTTTAGAGATGGGCCCTTGCTCCTGCTCAGACTGGGTTCAAATCTGTGAGCTCAGGTAATCCACCCACCTTGGCCTCCCAGAGTGCTAGGATTACAGCCATGAGCCACCACATCCAATCCACAGGTAACCTTCTCATTGGTCAGTTTGAATTGAGCTGGAGAAGGTGGGCTTGGACTTTTACAGAAGCAGAAGCAAGCATTAGTTTCAAGGTCCCAGGAAGTCAAGTTTCTACAGATTCCTAAGAGCTGAGTCAGCAGGAGGAGGACTTTGCAAGAGTGTCCTTGGGCACTTTTCCTGTGAGAAGCCTTTTGTTCTTTCAGACCTTACTTCTCCTGGGTATCTTCTCTCAATAAATCATATTAACAGTAGAAACAAGATAGCATATCTTTTTAAACTGAGCAATGTTAAAAATAATAATAATAATAATAATAAAATAAACTGAGCAATGTTGTCACCTAGTTTCAAATTCCCAGTGCTTGCAACAAATGACACTTTTGATTTCCAGCCTCAGCCTCTCCACTTACTTCTGAACATTACTTCCTATAATCTTATTATTATAGAGAAGAGCTCTCCTTGCTGAAATGTTTCTACTCTTGTCTGGATGTTTTTACCATCTGTAATACCTCTGTTCCCACTCCAGTTAGGCATAGCTGTAAGAAAAATGGTACCTGACCCTTACATCAGACCAAAATGTCCTACTTGTTTCCTTTCTCCTTCCCTCCCTCCTTCTGTCCCTTCCTTCCTTCTTTCTTTCCTTCTTCCTTTCTCCCCACCTGTAGTCCTAGATAAGTTTCTTCCCTTGAAAAGTAGGAACCTGACCAGGTATGGTGGTGCACATTTGTAATCCCAAGAACTCAGGAGGCTGAGGTGGGAGGATCACTGGAGGCCAGGAGTTCAAGGCTGCAGTGAGTTATTATGATT
Organism: Arctocebus calabarensis; assembly: GCA_963573935.1. NCBI lineage: Eukaryota > Metazoa > Chordata > Mammalia > Primates > Lorisidae > Arctocebus > Arctocebus calabarensis. The sequence goes on from CAUYON010103417.1 coordinate 26,301, forward strand.
ACACCACTACCACTCCAGCCTGGGTGACAGACTGAGATTTTGACTCCAAAAAAAAAAAAAAAAAGTGTGGGGGGGGCGGCACCTGTGGCTCAAGGGGGTAGAGCGCCAGCCCCATATACCGGAGGTGGCAGGTTCAAACCCAGCCCCAGCCAAAAAAAAGAAAAAGTGGGAACCTTTCATAAATCATATCTTGTGTCCTTTCTCTACAAACCCTTAATATAAAATATTAAATGTTATCTAGGTCTATAGAAGGACTGTCACATACAAGGAAAGAGGAAAAAGAACTCACATTAATAGATTTTTTTTTAATTACCTTTGCAGATGGCCTTGTTCCTGATAGAGTGTCTCGGTAAATAATTTGTTTCTCTTCTGCTTCCCTCCCTGTGACCTTGGCTCAGAGCTCTTCTTTCTCTCCTCCCCTCTTCTTCTCTCTTCTTTATTGTTCATAAAATAAAATGTAAGTGTTAAAATTATGAAAGGATGTGCTGAGGGCTGAATAGAATATTTGTTTGTCAAAATGATAAGATGTTGGCTTGGTGCCTGTGGCTCAATAGGCTAAGGCGCCAGCCACGTACACCTGAGCTGGCGGGTTCGAATCCAGCCCCAGGGCCCACCAAACAACAATGACGGCTGCATCCAAAAAATGGCTGGGTGTTGTGGCGGGCGCCTGTAGTCCCAGCTACTTGGGAGGCGGAGACAAGAGACTCGCTTGAGCCCAGGAATTGGAGGTTGCTGTGAGTTGTGATGCCACAGCACTCTCTCCAGGGTGACAGCTTGAGGCTTTGTCTCAAAAAAAAAAAAAAAAGAAGTGAAAACAATGTAACCTAAACATTTGTATTCTCATCTTAATTTGAAATAAACATAATAATAAAAGAACTGAAAAAACAACCATGAGGTCATAATTTTCTGTTATTTCACTATAAAAAGGATCATCCTTACAGGTTTGAGTCTTTGAGTCATAGTTGGACCACATGCACCTGAGTGACCAAGACATTTAACTTCATTTGCATTCTTTTCCTTAAAAAATAAAGAAAATAGAAATTGAGAATAGTGCTTACCTTAAAATTGTTATGAGGATTAAATAAATTAAGGCAGATAAAATGCATACCATTGTTCTGGGGCCAAGGGACGCCCCCAGATATATTATGATGCTGAAGATAATGATGGGAATGACAATGGACTTGATGACAAATCACGTAAAGCTGGTTCTTTTTCATTAAACTGAACTTAACAGCTGAGCTTTTCTCTACAAGGAGAATAGAAATGATCTAAATAGGAGCCTAACACCTCCTGCTGTGTGACAAAAATCCAAGACACATCCACTCAACTCACTTTTGAGTTCCTGTGAGGCAACTCTGTGAAGTAAACAATTAGAGAAAGAAGACTGGTTCAGAGAGGTCAGGTTCAAAGGTCAGTGCTGTACTATCTCAGACTGGCACTAGGTCTGCGACACAAGCCTCCTGTCTGCCGGTGCATTTGATTTTGCAACTTCTTTTTCTTCTTCAATCATGTTTCTAATGAGCCAGAGTCAACCCCAGCTCAGTGCTGCTTCTGCTCCTAACACCAGAATGATGGTAGGATTTAGATCAGCACCAAAGATAATAACAGCACTTACTTCTCTTAAATAAGACACTTATTTAAGAGACTTTTTTCCTCCTGCCTGTCCTAAGAGCTCCTGCTACATCCACGCTGGAATCCATAAGAAAGTTATGCCACACTAACAACAATATTTGAGGCTTGGCGCCTGTGGCTCAGGCGGCTAAGGCGCCAGCCACATACACCTGAGCTGGCGGGTTCGAATCCAGCCCAGGCCCACCAAACAACAATGATGGCTGCAACCAAAAAATAGACGGGTGTTGTATAAGGCAGGCGCCTGTAGTCCCAGCTACTTGGGAGGTGGAGGCAAGAGAATCGCTTGAGCCTAGGAGTTGGAGGTTGCTGTGAGCTGTGATGCCACAGCACTCTACCCAGGGAGATAGCTTGAGGCTCTGTCTTAATAAAAAAAGCAATATTTGAGATATAACTTTGTTTCTTGGGAGCATAAAGCACTTTGTCATTCATTATATTTCCTTTTCTTTCTTTTTTTTTGTAGAGACAGAG